>ML277123.1:69208-89024 GCA_005239495.1 Nicotiana undulata | reverse complement strand
CTCTTACAGTGGGTGGTCGTGGATGGTGTTGCCCAAGCTTGGAGGCTCTCTAATGGAGGTTGAGGATGGATGAAATGAGAAAATCCCGAAATTTTGGAGTATTTAAGTGGGCTGCCAACAGGGGTTTCCGCACCTGCGACAATAGGACCGCAGGTGCGGTCCCGCGCCTGCAAGAAAGTGGTCGCCCCTGCGGAAAAGGGCCTGGGACCCTAGGCTCGCGCCTGCGGGATTGGGAGCCGCACCAGCGGTCCTTCCCCTGCGGAAGTCTGGTCGCCCCTATGGAAAGGGTCGCGCTTGCGATGGCTTGGACCGCGCCTGCGATCTAGTGCCTGCGGCCTGCGTCCCGTGCCTGCGGACTTGGGAAGGGGGCTGGGGTCCGCTCCTGCGAGGCTGGGAGCGCAGGGGAGGTCCCGCACCTGCGGCTAGGCAACCGCACCTGCGGTCACACCAGCTGCTGTGCACCAGTAGTGGTTTTTGCTGGTTTGTGGCCTCGCACGGGGTCCGGGAGGCACCTGGGCCCACCCGAGCCCCCGTCCAAAAATACCAACAAGTCCCAAATTATAAAATGGACTAGCTCGAACTCACGGAACACTCAATACAACGCTAAAACTCAAAATCACTCTCAAAAACCCCTGAATTCAAAACTTAAGAACTTGAAATGCTATAATTCACTTTAACGCGCCGAACCGGCCTAAACCACTCGGAATGACCTCAAATTTTGCAGATAAGTTATAAATGACACCACGAAACTATTCCCCGTCTCGGAATCTCATTCGGACTTCGGGAACGTAACATCACTTTCCAAGTCGCATTTCAAATTCTTTAAAACCTCAAAACCTCATTTTATATCCGAAACCACTCAATTCACGCTCGTTTTACACCAAATTTTACAGATAAGACAAATAATATATAATAAATCTATTCCGAGCTCCGGAACCATAACACGGGCCCGGTAACAAGGTTTTCACATAATTATTCACTTTCACATTCCTTTAATATTTTCAGAAAACAATTTCTTTTAAAAATTCATTTCTCGGTCTTTGGACCTCGGAATTCGATTACGAGCATATTCCTAAGTCCCATATTTTCTTAGGGACCCTCCAGGACCGTGGAATCACGGGTCCGGGTCTGTTTACCAGAAATGTTGACCAAAGTCAACTATATTCATTTATTAATTATCAATACTCATTTTCATCAAATTTTCACATAATAGCTTCCCGGCTACATGCCCGGGTTGCGCACGCATATCGAGGTGAGACTAACGGAGGCTCTCGGAGCCTCGGAACACAGATATAACTTAAATTACCTAAGGCGACCCTTTGGGTCATCACAAAGGATCGGTAAGACTCCACCTCATTCGGAGTGCAGCCGAGTCTATAAGTCATCGTGTTAGATTTTTGCTACATACTTATGGGTAGGCCGGTACCCTATCCCATTTGATGTCAAATAATCTTAGAGGCTTATTAGACAAAGGTTCATTTTGTACAGTATGTCAAAGGCCTTTACCGCTCATATGTATTCATGTTTTAAGAATGATGTTTCACTGATACCACTTTTACCCACTTATAGTTATACATTATGAGTTGTGTCCATGTGGGCACATGATAGTTACGAAAGGAATGAGTTCAACTAACTCAACCTATGTATGTTCTAGTTTCAGTCGAACGATGATGAGTTACAGAGTGGTTACCTCGGGCTAGTACGACACTGAGTGCCAGCAACACCTCCCTAGGTTCAGGGCGTGACATATCCTAACCGCAAATCCCCCCCCCCCCACTCAGAGTTAAGATCTTGCTCTACTCAGTCTTATATGCAATCTAGAATCCCCTCTCCCGAGTTCAATCCTAGATTCGTGATACTATTCAATTGGTGATGAAGTAATCAAATAATTAAGTGCAAGATTGAATAATTAAATCATTATGATAAAATAGTAAGACAATTCAATCTTCAAACTACAACGTTCATGTACCACCCAAAACACTAGAACTAATAAACTATGAAATTAAAAGAAGAGAAGATGAAGAAAAACTAGGTAGAAGCCTCTTCCAATTGAGGTGTGCGTCCCCCACGTGAATTCTCCTTAGAACATGTTAGATCCCCTCTAAATTAGGTTTATAACCCCTTTCATACGAGTTGGGACCGTGTAGGACCGAAATAACCTTGTCCTGGACGAAATATGACATGTTCGCATTTTGAAGATTCTATTTTGTGTGCCACAGGTAGCGCCCCACGCTGCCTATTGCCCTCAAATTCGCACTTTTGCCTTTTTGTCTGGTTTTCACTCAAATTCGCACACTTTCGTCCCAAATTACATCCAAATGATTTCTACTCATAGAAATACCACAAATTAGCACAAATCATAACTTTATACATCTCAAATCTTTGAGACATGAGCAAAATGTGAGGCAATATGCATCAAAATATCCAAATATTAAGAAAAACATCAAAAACCTTGCCAGAATAACCCAATTGGGACACAACTGGACGAAGGAAAAAGGGGTGAAGCACATACTTTAAGTACATGCGATGTTTATCAGCAATAGTATCTCTTGAGGTGTGCCACGTTCTAGTTTTTGGTAACTATTCTCCATCTTGATATTCTAACTCATATGACCCTTTCCCGATGAAAGCTGAAACTTGGTGGGGATGTAATGACCCGACCCGGTCATTTTGAGAATTAGCATTCCATTTGGTGGCTTAAGTATTCATATTGTGTATTATGACTTGCGGGTGTGGTCGAATTCAAATTTCAAATTATTCGGGATTATTTGAAAGAATAATTCTTGTCTTAGAAGCTTAAGTGAAAAGAGTTAACCAGAGTTTGACTTTTGTGTAGAAGGAGCGGGAATATTGTTTTGATTATTTCAATAGCTTCATATGGTGATTTTAAATTTATGCGTGTATCCGAATTTGGATTTGGAGGTCTGTAGGTTAATTGATGCATTTTGGCAAAATTGAAAAGTTAAAGGTATGGAAGGTTGAGAGGTTTTCCCGCGAGTTGGCTTTTTTGATATCGAGCTTGGATTTTGATTACAAGAGTTGGAATAGCTTCGTCATGTCATTTGGGACTTGCATACAAAATTTGACGTTATTCGGAATTGATTCGATATAATTTGGCGCGAGTTAGAAGTTGAAAGTTCATAAGGTCATTAAGTTCGATTTGTGGTGTGATTCGTGGTTTTGATGTTGTTTGGTGTGAATTGAGGCCTTGAATAGGTCCAAGTTATGTTATGAATCTTGTTGGATTGTTCATATAGTGTCCCGGGGGCCCTAGGGATGTTTCGGCAAGTTTCAGATCAATTGGATAATGTTGGGAGAGGCTGGTTTGGGAAGAGATCTAGCGTGGTCGCACCTGTGGACTGCTGGGTGTAGGTGCAGATGCGAAGGTGAAACAGTGATCTGATGGGGAGTTCAGGTTTTTTCGCATCTGCGATGGTACTCCTGCAGATGCGGCTCAGCAGGTGCGAGTGTGTATACGCAAGTACAATTTTGAGTTTGATTAGAAGGTACTGCTGATGCGGAGATTTGGTCACAAAAGCCTTCATAGGTGCGCATCATGGTTTGTAGAAGTGACACTACTGATATGGTGTCTTAGATATAGGTGTGGTCAGTTGTATTTTTGTTGTTTGCGTATCTTCGATGAATAGTCCGCAGATGCGACTGTGAGTCCGCAAAAGCGGAAGTACTGGGCAGAAGGGTTATAATTCGAAGGTTTACCATTTTTATCATATCTTGAATTGTAGACCTCGATTTGAGCGATATTGGAGGGGTTCTTCACGTGTTTGATTGGGGTAAGTGTTCCTTTCCCGGAAATGATTATATTTCATAATTCCATCTTTGTTTTCATCATTAAATTAGTGGCTTGAGTTGGAGAAAAAATGAGAATTTTGTGAAAACTTTCAAATATGTGAAATGATGATTTGAACGATGATTTTATGTCGGAATTGGATAATTTTGGTATGGTTGGACTTGTGTCAGAATGGGTGTTCGGATTATATAAATTTTGTCAGGTTTCGAGGTGTGGGTTGGGGTTGACTTTCACGTTGACTTTTTTGTTTTCATTAAAGATCAAAGCTTTTATTATCTGGAATTATATCCTATGTTTTTTTTATTTATTATATTAAGTTATTTTGGCTAGATTTACATCGTCCAGAGGTTGTTTCATGCGAGAAGGTTTTTAGAGTATCAATTTAGCTTCTTTGAGGTAAGTATCTTGCCTAACTTTGAGTGGGGGAACTACCCCTTAGGATTTGAGTCATTTGTGTTATTTATGTCATGTGAAAGCCGTGTACGCGAGGTGAGAAGTAAGTACTCCGGGCTTATATTTGGAAATTGACCGGTTTAGACTCTTAGGCTTCTTTTATGTACTAATTTGGAATTGTTAACACATATTATATCTTTTATTCGTCATGTCTACTATCACATGATTTATTTGAAGATGTCGTTACATGTCACATTCTTTACTTGTCGAGTTTTCTCTTATATGATTTATTTGAAGTTGTTATCACTTTTATCATTATGTGATTTCTTTTATTGTGGAGTTACTCTTAGTTGAAATTGTTGGTACAAGATATCCTTTTATTTCCAGATTGTTCTCATGCATTTGGACGTAGTGCTAGTTCGTGTCATCTTTTTCATTGTTAGCCTATTCATACACTAGAATCAAAAGTTTCCCATTTCATATAAATACTTTCACGATTGAGCTTATCCTTAAATAGTTAATTAGGATTGAGGTTATCAAGAGTCATTAATCTATTTTAATTGAATTTTAAAGAGGGTGTTGTTCCTTGTTGAGTTACTTTCTTATTCATTATGTCGTTATTGAGATTCTATACACATTGTGTTGAGTCGTGCACTATTTGTTGTGAAAATATTGAAATTGTTGGATCTTTGGAAAGGTTGTGGCGCATAGGCACTTGTGATACGAGTTGATACGTCAGGTTGTTGTAATGTTAGTATTTGTGAATTGTTGTATGGTTTTGGTTGTTTTTATGCGAAGTATAAGGGTGGCATTTTACCGTTTTTGTTATGCGGAGTATAAGGGTGGCATTTCACCATTATTGAATGTACGGAGTGATAAGGGCGGCTATTTTGTTATTGTCCAGGCAAAGTTACAAGCGTGGGTATTATACGGGGTGATATGGGTGGCTATCATAGAGATAAGGGTGGCTAATGATATTATCATGGGAGAGTGGTACGGTTGGCTATCAGAGAGATAAGGGTTGCAATGTTAGGGGTGATGTGTGATAGCTCGGGGTCATTATGTTGGTGATCTTCATGTAATGGTGTGTTTTCCTTGTGTATGCCATACGCCTTGCATGACTTGTTTGTTGCTTCGATGAACTACTTGATGTCTTGATATTACTTGCTGACTTGGGCTGCAGTAGTACACTCGCACAAGCATACATCGTAGCATGCCCCTTATACTAGCACATGAGTATGAAACTTGACATTTATTGATCAAGCCCATGTGTTCTTGTATTATCTGTTTCCATGTTTATATTGAGCTTGTGATCATGTCGGGCGGATTGTGATTGTGAGCTTGTGATCATGTCGGGCTGATTGTTATTGTGAGCATGTGACCACAATGGGCGTGTTGTGAATATGAGCCTGCAATCATGCCGGGCGGATTGAGATATTGGCACGTGAGTTGTCATTGCGGTTGTGATTCAAGATGTGGGCACGAGGTGCCGTGAGTACATGATGGTGGATTGATACCCTTGACTTGTGACTACGAGATGAGGTATCATGGGGTGATTCTGTTGTGAATCTTGTGTTAGCACAACTTGATTAATTGGTTGTCCTTTGTGTTACGTATTTGGTTTCAATGATACTTCACGCTATTCTTATTGCTTTACTGTTTTTATCACATCTTGATTTTGTCGCAATTTACTAATGTCTCATGTATTCTTCTATATTGCACATGTTACTTTGTCTAGTGAGTGTCTTGACTTTTACCTTGTCCCTACTCCACCGAGGTTAGACTTGATACTTATTGGGTACTGATCGTGTGTACTCATACTACACTTCTGCACATTTTTGTGCAGATTCATGTACTTCGGAGTTTGTTGATTTTTAGGTGGCGGACGAGATATTGCGGTTAGGACTTGAAGGTAAACCTATCATCGCATTTGCATACCTCGGAGTCATCTTCGAAAGTTATTTATGTATAATTCATTTCTATTGCAGAGCAGTTGTACTTAGAGATTTTTCTGGTGAACTCAATAGAGCTTATGACTTGTGGTACCGATTTGGGGATGTCGTCTATTATGTTGGGACTATTAGGTTTCAATAGAAATGTTTGTTTCATATTTAATCGTTATTGGTTGTATTTTGCCATTATTTTAGTAAGTGTTAGGCTTACCTAGTCTCAAAGACTAGGTGACATCACGACTTCCTACGGAGGAAAATCAAGGTCGTGACAAATTAGCATCAGAGCTCTAGGTTGATCGGTGCTACGAGTCATAAGCGAGTTTAGTAGAGTCTTGTGGATCGGTACGGAGACGTCTGTACTTATCTTTGTGAGGCTACAGAACTATTAGGAAAAAGTTCCACTTCTTTCATTTGTGGCGTGCGGGTTTGTTGATTTCCAAGTTTGAGTCTTTGTATTTATGTTCTCTCACATATGGTGCGTACACGTGCTACCGAATCAGCTGAGCAGACATCTGCACCCCATGCTAGAGCCGCAAGAGGCCATGGTCGGGGTAGAAGCCGAAGAGAAGCATGTGTCGTAGCTAGAGCACTTGGCAGAGTAGTAGTTGAGAAGCCTTTAGTAGCTACGGTTGGGGGACAAGCACCGAAGGTGCCTGTTACTACCTCCGGACTTTATGAGAATTAACGTAGTTCCTGAGCATGTTTGGTAAATTGGCTCAAACGGGATTGATCTCCGTTGCACCAGCTACTTCGCAGATTAGGGGAGGAGCTCACACTCCCACTGTCGGTACTCCAGAGCAGCGGACTCACATTGGTCAAGTTCCAGATGTTATAACGATACAGCCTGTTATTCCGGTTCAGCCTGAGGTCAGGCCAGCGGCATCAGAGGCAGTGCAGAAGAGGCTTGAGAGGTTAAAGAGGTATAGTCCACCTACTTTCAGTGTCACTGTTACCAAGGATGCACATGGATTTCTAGAGAAGTATCATTGTATTCTCCGTACCATGGGTATTGTGGAGGTGACCGGAGTTGCTTTTACTACATTTCAGCTATCGAGAGCAGCGAATCAGTGGTGGCAGGTTTATGAGGAGGGTAGACTAGCCGATGCAGCACCACCCACTTGGGCATAGTTTTCTGAAATATATTTTAGGGAGTTTGTACCCCAGACCCTTAGGGATGCGTGGCGTGCAGAGTTTGAGCAGCTGCGTCAGAGCACATGACGGTTATGCCATCAGGTTCAGTGAGTTATCCCGACATGCACCTACTTTAGTTCCTACACAGAGAGAGCAAGTTTGCAGATTCATTGAGGGGCTCAGTTATGATCTTATATTATGCATGGCTCGGGAGTTGCAGATTGATACTCCATTTTAGCAGACGGTTGTGATTGTTAGGATGTTAGAGTGTATTCAAGGTGAGGAGATGGAGGATAATAGACCAAGAGGTCTCGAGGTTTTAGAGGGTTCGGTGGATTCTACTCTTCAACTATGACCCATGATGGCGGATGCTCGGGTAGACATCCAGTCCATTCCGCACATTAGACTACTTATGGTGCTCATGTTAGTCAGGGTACTCATGTGGGGCAGTAATTGTTTAGTGCACCACCGGAACGGGCTCCTACAACGGTTATTCTAGTTATCCAGCATAGACTCAGTACGTACAGCCACGCCCATAGAGGGGTTATTATGAGTGTGGTGATACTAGGCACATCATGAGAGATTGACACAGACTCGAGAGGGGCAGATATCATCAAAGCACTTAGGATACGGGCATCATTCCAATTGCTACTCTACCCACACAGCTAGTGAGGGGTGGAGGACAGGCGGGTAGAGGGCATCCTAGAGGGGGAGGCACGGCCCATTGATATGCTCTCTATGGTAGGGTTGAGGCTGCTGAACCAGATGGTTTCATTAGAGGCATGGTTTTGATTTGTTATAGAGGAGCATCATTCTTATTTTGATCCGATCATACTTATCGGGGTGAGTTTCATGATTTTGTATTACTTATGTGTTTACCCCCTGTTAGGAGATTCTATAGTGGCAGCCCGTGTCTATCATTTTGTTTTGTTCACTATTGAGAGCTATGAGACTAGAAGTAACTTTCTGTTACTCATTACGCTAGGTTTTGATGTGATTTCTGGCTGGTTTGGTTAGGGTTTGTGATTTAGATGCTCCACATGTATTGGGAGTTCGTTAGCTGTTGTAATTTGGTTTCACAGAATTGAATTAGTGGAAGGTTTTGGTTGGTATGATGTGTCTTCTACTTGTGAATCAGAGCTGAGGATGGGACCCTTGCATTTTCATGTGGTTTGATATGTTTGGACCGGGCTACGTGCCGCGTCGGAGTTATATTGGGATGAGATCCTTGTGATTAGTTCATATGTTTTGATTCTCCCTTGTGGAATTGATTCGTAGTATGGTACTGATATAGAGTTGTGCCTATCAGGCTTGTTTGATAATTCTCTCATGTATTTCTCTTTGCATATTGAGTCATACTCGTGTTGTGCTTATTGGGTTTAAGCTTACAAGGTGTGTGCCCAGGTGGCATTAGATGTGACTTGTCGATTCAGGTGAATGATTATGAGATCCTCATGTTTCTTGCATCGTTGTCAGCATATTTAGTCATATTTGTTTCATGTAAAAGTTGTGTACGCGAGGTGATGAGTACGTCTCAGGCTTATACTTGGAAATTGACAAGTTTAGACTCTTAGGCTTCTTTCATGTACTTATTTAAAATTGTTAGCACATGTTATATCTTTTACTCGTCATGTCTACTATCACATGATTTATTTGAAGATTTCGTTACATGTCACATTCTTTACTTGTCGAGTTTGCTCTTATATGCTTTATTTGAAGTTGTTATCACTTTTATCATTATGTGATTTCTTTTATTGTGGAGTTACTCTTAGTTGAAATTGTTGTTACATGATATCCTTTTGTTGCCGAATTATTCTCATGCATTTGGACGTAGTGCTAGTTCGTGCCATCTCTTTCATTGTTAGCCTATTCATACACTAGAATTTGAAGTTTATCATTTCATAGAAATACTTTCACTATTGAGTTTATCCTTAAACAATTAATTGGGAGTGAGGTTATCGAGAGCCATTAATCTATTTTAATTGAAGTTGTGTTTAAAGGGGGTGTTATACTTTGTTGATTTACTTTCCCACTCATTTAGTCATTATTGAGATTCTATACACATTGTGTTGAGTTGTGGGCTATTTGTTATGGAAATATTGATATTGTTGGATCTTTGGAAATGTTGTGGCCCATGGGCACTTGTGATACGAATTGGTACGTCGTGTTGTTGTGATGTTAGCATCTGTGAATTATTTTGTGGTTTTGGTTGTTGTTATGCGAAGTATAAGGGTGGCATTTCACCGTTGTTGTTACACGGAGTATAAGGGTGAAATTTCACCGTTATTGAATGTACTTAGTGATAAGGGCGGTATTGTTTTATTGTCTGGGTGGAGTGACAAGGGTGGCTATTATAGGGGTGATATGGGCGGCTATCAGAGAGATAAGTGTGCTAATGATGTTATTAAGGCGGAGTGATACGGTTGGTTATTAGAGAGATAAGGGTGGCAATGTCTGGGGTGATGTGTGATGGCTCGGGGTCATTGTGTTGGTGATTTTCATGTGATGATGTGTTTTTCATTGTGTATGTCATACACCTTGTGTGACTTGTTTGTTTCTTCGATGAACTACTCGATGTCTTGATATTACTTTTTGACTTAGGCTGCAGTAGTACACTCGCACAAGCATACACCGTAGCATGCCACTTATACTAGCTCAGGAGTATGAAACTTGAAATTTATTGATCAAGCCCATGTGTTCTTATTTCATATGTTTCCATGTTGATATTGAGACTATGATCATGTCGGTGGATTGTGATTGTGAGCCTGTGATCTTGTCGGGCGGATTGTGGTTATGAGCATGTGACCACGCCCGGCGTATTATGATTGTGAGCTTGTGATCATACCGGGCGGATAGTGTTGCGAGTCTGTGACCATTCCGGGTGGGTTGTGAATGTGAGCTTGCAATCCTGGCCGGCGAATTGAAATATTGGCACATGAATTTGTTGTCTCTACTGTGTTAAAACAGAAATTAGAAAACTATTAGAAGAAATAGAAAATCTGTAAACGATAAGAAATATTCCGAGTCCACAATTTCCTTGTGCGTCCTTAAGGAATTTTAACCCCCTCACAAGTTTCCAAGGTAATGGTTAAATCCTCCCATGATGAAACAGAATAAACCTTACTACAACAATGGCAATACAAACTGCAGGATACAACCGAACTCAAAGAACGGAGCAAAATCACACTTACGAATTTGAGAGAGAGACTACGAAGTAGAATGCAGTAATTTTGCAGAAGGAAATTCTTGATTTTTCAGTGAATGAAGAGTAAGCCATGCCTCGAAATTTATAGGCAATTATCGGAAGAGGTGTGATGTCTGTTCAGGAAGCGGTGTCTATTCAGAAAGGAAAGGCAGCTTCAGCGTTTTGGATATTCCAGTTAGTTCCATTAATGAACTGACTGGCATTTAATTAATTATTGTCCAAAAAATAATCTTATAGATCGATCATTTGACAAATCCAAATCCAAATCCAAATCCAAATCCAAATCTGAAGCCGAAGCCGAGTCGAGCGACGATGACGACACGAGGGTTCATTCTCTTCAACTCATTTTAAGAGCTCTAAGAATTGATCCCATATTTATACACATAAGTGTAGTTGTCTTTCACCAATGTGGTACAAAGTTCATGACAAAGCTCACTTGATTTAAATTTTCATTTCACAATTCACACTCTTAGTCTTTAAAGCCCAATGGCTTAAAGTCCAACAATCCCCCACATGAATGGGAATGGCTGTAACAAGAATGATCATAGATGAAAGCTGTGTGATTTGCAAGTAAGGATTAATTGCATCTGGATAAGTAGGTTTCCCTTTGAACTTTCCGTAGTGAACATATGTCGGATATACTCGGTCAATCGGTAGATTTGATATCTTTGAACCGTCGAACTTTAGTGTATAGCTAGACAACCATATATCACACAACCAACCCTTAACCGTCTTTTTGTTCTCATTGTTGTGTTCGTTTCAGCCATGAACACCGCCTGGTTTCATAAGTGTGTAGAGAATTGGCCTTAAAGAATTCTCATTGAAGCGGCTTCCACTTCACACTTACATAGGTGATTTATAAACGTGCAATAATTTAGATTGATACCACATAAAACTTAGGTAATCATTAAAGAACGTGTAAAGTTCTATCCTTGTTACTGAACATTGTCTTCATCACAAGAAGGGACAAAAGATTTTACTTCTACAATGTTGAACCGGTCAATCACAAATTTGTTTGAGCTCCTTGAACCTAGATTTCGGAATATCCAAAATTCTAGATAGAGTTACCACCATGATGACTTGTTCTCGGCCATAGTCCCATTCCCTTAGATGATTTCTCAACTCCCTCTCTAGTTAGGCCTTTTGTAAGCGGATCCGCCACATTATCCTTTGATCTTACATAATCAATAGTAATAATTCTACTAGAAAGTAGTTGTCTAAAGGTTTTATGTCTTCGTCGTATATGCCGAGACTTTCCGTTATACATAACGCTCCCTGCCCGTCCTATTGCAGCCTCACTATCGCAATGTATGCATATAGGAGCCAAAGGTTTTGGCCAGAACGGAATGTCTTCTAAGAAATTTTGAAGCCATTCAACTTGTTCACCGGCCTTATCCAAAGTTATAAACTCTGATTCCATTGTAGAGTGAGCGATGCACGTCTGTTTGGAAGACTTCGAAGATACTGCTCCACTGCCAACAGTAAAAACATATCCACTTGTGGACTTTGTTTATGTTGAGCCGGTTATCCAACTTGCATCACTATATCCTTTGATAACCGTAGGATATTTATTGTAGTGCAAAGCGTAATCTTGGGTATATTCCAAATATCCCAAAACTCGTTTCATTGCCACCCAGTGATGTTTGTTGGGATTATTTGTGAATCGACTAAGTTTACTTATTGCACAAGCTATATTAGGACATGTACAATTCATGATATACATTATGCTTCCCAATACACGAGCATAATCCAATTGAGACGTGTTTTCACCTTTATTCTTTACAAGATAATGGTTTAATTCAATTGGAGTTTTTGCACTTCTAAATTCAAAGTTTTTGAAATTTTCAAGTACCATTTTCACGTAATGTGATTGAGACAAAGCCAGACCCTTAGGAGTCCTCTGGATTTAATTCCTAGAATTACATCGGCCACTCCTATGTATTTCATATCAAACTTACTAGCAAGCATTCGCTTAGTAGCTTGAATGTCGGCAATGTCTTTGCTCATTATTAGCATATCATCAACATATAAGCAAACAATGACTATATGATTTGGAACGTTCTTAATGTAAACACATTAATCACATTCAGTAATCTTAAAGCCATTTGACAACATTGTTTGGTCAGATTTCGCATGCCATTGCTTGGGTGCTTGTTTTAGTCCATAAAGGGACTTAACAAGTAGGCACACCTTCTTTTCTTTTCCCGGAACCACAAACCCTTCAGGTTGGTTCATGTAAATTTCTTCCTCCAGATCACCATTTAAGAAGGCTGTTTTTACATCCATTTCATGGATTTGAAGACTATACAATGCGGCTAACGCTATTAGCATCCGAATGTATGTAATTCTTGTTACCGGCGAGTGTGTGTCAAAATAGTCAAGACCTTCTCGTTCTCTAAATCCTTTGACAACAAGTCTTGCCTTGTATTTGTCAATAGTACCATCGTTTTTCATTTTCTTCTTGAAAATCCATTTAGAACCCAAAGTTTTGTTACCTGGAGGAAGATCAACCAATTCCCAAGTGTGGTTGCTCAATATGGATTCTATTTCACTATTGATAGCCTCTTTCCAATATTGTGCTTCTGAGGAAGACATTGCTTCCATGAAGGTTCGAGGCTCATTTTCTAGCAGAAAAGTCAGAAAATCTGGACCGAATGAAGTAGATGTCCTTTGACGTTTACTCCTTATCGGATTTTCCTCATTAGGCATAACATCTGTTGTTTCCTCCCGAGGTCGTTTTGACATTTGGTAGGACAATTCACTTTCCTTTTTATACGGATAAATAGTTTCAAAGAATTCAGCATTATCTGATTCTATTATCGTATTAACGTGGATCTCAGGATTTTCTGATTTATGAACCAGAAAACGATATGCCCTGATATTGGTTACATATCCAATAAATACAAAATCAACCGTTTTTGATCCTATCTTCACCCTTTTAGGCTTAGGAACCTGTACTTTAGCTAAACACCCCCACACTTTGAAGTATTTCAAGTTGGGTTTCCTTCCTTTCAACTTTTCGTACGGGACGGGCTGTATTTTACTATGGGGTACATAGTTGATTATTCGGTTTGCTGTAAGTATAGCTTCCCCCCACAAGTTCTGTGGTAAACTAGAACTTATCAACAAGGCATTCATAATCTCCCTTAATGTTCGATTCTTTCTTTCCGCAATTCCGTTAGATTGAGGAGAGTACGGGGCAGCTGTTTGGTGAATAATGCCATTTTCCAAACATATTTGTTCAAAAAGAGATTCATATTCGCCACCCCTATCACTTCTTATCATTTTGATCTTTTTGTTAAGTTAAGTTTCAACTTCATTCGTGTATTGCTTGAATGCATCAATTGCTTCATCTTTACTACTAAGTAGGTAAACATAGCAATATCTCGTACTATCGTCAATAAACGTGATGAAGTACTTTTTCCCATTGCGAGATGGTGTTGACTTCATGTCGCAACTATCTGTGTGAATTAAATCTAAAGGATTTGAATTCCTTTCGACAGACTTATACGGATGCTTAGCATACTTTGATTCCACACAAATTTGACATTTTGAGTTAATGCAATCAAATTTTGGAAATACTTCCAAATTAATCATTTTCCGTAGTATTTTGAAGTTGCCGTGGCCTAAGCGCGCATGCCATAAAGTGTTTGACTCAACTAAGTAAGAAGAAGCTTCAACTATATTGATAGGAATATCTATTACATTTAGCTTAAAAAGGCCCTCATTCAGGTAACCTTTTCCTACATACATATCATTCTTGCTTAAAACAACACTATTGGAAACAAATACACACTTAAATCCATTTTTGACAAGAAGTGTTGTAGATACTAAATTCTTGCGAATTTCTGGAACATGGAGAACTTGATTTAAAGTCACAATTTTTTCGGATGTCATCTTCAGCGCAATCTTGCCAACTCACTCGATAATTTCCCATGAAAAGAGTTTGTTCGGGTCCTGTGGGAGCATAAGAAGAGAATAAATCCTTGTTTGCACCAATATGGCGGGTGGCTCCAGAATCAATCCACTACTCTCTCGGATTTCCTACCAAGTTTCATTCAGACAACATGGCACAAAAGTCCTCAACTTCTACCACATTTGCTTGATTCTTCTTCTTTTGTGACTCTTTCTTTGGAGCACGACAATCTATGGCCTTATGCCCGGGCTTTCCACAGTTGTGACAACTACCTTTGAACTTCTTCTTGTTCGGGTAATTCTTTGGTCCAGATGCCTGCTTTCTTTTCTTTTTATTTCCCGGTGCTTCCTCAACAATGTTAGCTCCCATTATTGCCGAGTAGCCACGTGACTTCTTTTTAGCATTTTTGTTGTCTTCTTTTATCCTTAAGATGAACAATTAGATCCTCAAGTGTCATCTCTTTGTGCTTGTGCTTCAAGTAGTTCTTAAAGTCCTTCCATAAAGGAGGTAACTTTTCAATGAAGGCAGCAACTTGAAACGCCTCATTTATGACCATACATTCAATAAAAAAATTATAATTAATAACACTATTAATATTATTAATAAAATTATTGACTTGGGTCATACCTTCAGCAAGGAGGTCATGCACGATGACTTGTAATTCTTGGACTTGAGTGATGACCGACCTTGTGTCAATCATTTTAAACTCCAAAAATTTTGCAGCAACGAACTTCTTAAGTCCAGCATCCTCGGTCTTGTACTTTTTCTCAAGAGCGTTCCATAACTCTTTTGAAGTTTCCATGACACTATAAACATTATACAAGCCATCCTCCAAACAACTTAAAATGTAATTTCTTCATAAGAAATCAGAGTGTTTCCATGCTTCAATTACCACAAATCGTTCAGCCTCAGGAGTATCTTCTCCCACGACTGGAACATCCTCCTAGATGTATCGTTGTAGGCTTAGTGTAGTTAGATAGAATAGCATCTTCATCTGCCAACGTTTGAAGTCAGTACCGGAAAATTTCTCGGGTTTTTCTGTCGGTGCCATTGTATGTGCTGGTCTTGACGAAGCAGCAGCACTCGATAAAGCACCCGTTATAGCAGCATTTCCATTAGTTTGGTTTTCATTCGTCATGTTTCTGTAGAGTTGGAAACAAACAAGACTTTGTTAAATCAGTGAAGTTTTGATATCTTCAAACTGAATACCGAACCAAACATACAACACGTAACAATGGTGAAGTTTTTATATACTTCAAACCCGTGCGTATATTATTCCGGTAAAGTTTTAATATACTTTAAACCGGACAGAACAATTATTGGAGTAGAAAGCACAAAGGCTTTAGTCTCCAAACCAGTATAAAAATACAGATAACAGTTCAATATAAATTTCAACACAGAAACGTTAATTAAAATTCCTTAAGCTTGTTGTCTCTACTGTGTTAAAACAGAAATTAGAAAACTGTTAGAAGAAATAGAAAATCTGTAAACGATAAGAAATATTCCAAGTCCACAATCTCCTTGTGCGTCCTTAAGGAATTTTAACCCCGTTACAAGTTGCCAAGGTAATGGATTAAATCCTCCCAGGATGAAACTGAATAAACCTTCCTGCAACAGTGGCAATACAAACTGCAGGATACTAACGAACTCAAAGAACGGAGCAAAATGACACTTACAAATTTGAGAGAGAGACTGCGAAGTAGAATGCACTAATTTTGCAAAAGGAAATTCTCAATTTTTCAGTGAGTGAAGAGTAAGCCATGCCTCGAAATTTATAGGCAATTATCGGAAGAGGTGTGATGTCTGTTCAGGATGAGGTGTCTGTTCAGAAGGGAAAGGCAGCTTCAGCGTTTTGGATATTCCAGTTAATTATGTTAATGAACTGACTGGCATTTAATTAATTATTAAATAATTAATTAAATAAATTTTGTCCAAAAAATAATCTTATCGATCGATCATTTGACAAATCCAAATCCGAATCCGAATCCGAAGCCGAAGCCGAGCCGAGCGACGACGACAGTGCGAGGGTTCATTCTCTTCAAATCCTTTTAAGTGCTCTAAGAAGTGATCCCATATTTATACACACAAGTGTAATTGTCTTTCACCAATGTGGTACAAAGTTCATGACAAAGCTCACTTGATTCAAATTTTCATTTCCCTCCATTTTATTTCCCACCCTTTCCCAATTCACACTCTTAGTCTTCAAAGCCCAATGGCTAAAATTCCAACAATCCCCCACATGAATGGGAATGGCTGTAACAAGAATGATCATAGATGAAAGCTGTGTGATTTGCAAGTAAGGATTAATTGCATCTGGATAAGTAGATTTCCCTTTGAACTTTTCGTAGTGAACATATGTCGGATATACTCGGTCAATCGGTAGATTTGTTATCTTTGAACCGTCGAACTTTAGTGTATATCTAGACAACCATATATCACACAACCAACCCTTAACCGTCTTTTGGTTCTCATTGTTGTGTTCGTTTCAGCCATGAACACCGCCTGGTTTCATAAGTGCGTAGAGAATTGGCCTTAAAGAATTCTCATTGAAGCAACTTCCACTTCACACTTACATAGGTGATTTATAAACGTGTAATCCTTTAGATTGATACCACATAAAACTTAGGTAATCATTAAAGAACGTGTAAAGTTCTATCCTTGTTACTGAACATTGTCTTCATCACGAGAAGGGACAAAAGATTTTAATTTGACAATGTTTAACCGGTCAATCACAACTTTGTTTGAGATCCTTGAACCTAGATTTCGGAATATCCAAAATTCTAGGTAGAGTTACCGCCATGATGAGTTGTGCTCGGCCATAGTCCCATTCCCTTAGATGATTTCCCAACTCCCTCTCTAGTTAGGCCTTTTGTAAGCGGATCCGCTACATTACCTTTTGATCTTACATAATCAATAGTGATAATTCCACTAGAAAGTAGTTGTCTAACGGTTTTATGTCTTCGTCGTATATGACGAGACTTTCCGTTATACATAACGCTCCCTGCCCGTCCTATTGCAGCCTCACTATTGCAATGTATGCATATAGGAACCAAAGATTTTGGCCAGAACAGAATGTCTTCTAAGAAATTTCGAAGCCATTCAACTTCTTCACCGACCTTATCCAAAGCTATAAGCTTTGATTCCATTGTAGAGCGAGCGATGCACATCTGTTTGGAAGACTTCCAAGACACTGCTCCACTGCCAA
Organism: Nicotiana undulata; assembly: GCA_005239495.1. Classification (NCBI taxonomy): domain Eukaryota; kingdom Viridiplantae; phylum Streptophyta; class Magnoliopsida; order Solanales; family Solanaceae; genus Nicotiana; species Nicotiana undulata. The sequence continues at coordinate 71,414 of ML277123.1, read as the reverse complement.
CAGTAAAAACATATCCACTTGTGGACTTTGTTTCTGTTGAGCCGGTTATCCAATTTGCATCACTATATCCTTCGATAACCGCAGGATATTTATTGTAGTGCAAAGCGTAATCTTGGGTATATTCCAAATATCCCATAACTCGTTTCATTGCCACCCAATGATGTTTGTTGGGATTATTTGTGAATCGACTAAGTTTACTTATTGCACAAGCTATATCAGGACGTGTACAATTCATGATATACATTAAGCTTACCAATACACGAGCATAATCCAATTGAGACGTGCTTTCACCTTTATTCTTTACAAGATAATGGTTTAAGTTAATTGGAGTTTTTGCACTTCTAAATTCCAAGTGTTTGAATTTTTCAAGTACCATTTTAACGTAATGTGATTGAGACAAAGCCAAACCCTGAGGAGTCCTCTGGATTTTAATTCCTAGAATAACATCGGCCACTCCTAAGTCTTTCATATCAAACTTACTAGCAAGCATTCACTTAGTAGATTGAATGTCGGCAATGTCTTTGCTCATTATTAGCATATCATCAACATATAAGCAAGCAATGACTTTATGATTTGGAACGTTCTTAATGTATACACATTTATCGCATTCATTAATCTAAATCCATTTGACAACATTGTTTGGTCAAATTTCGCATGCCATTGCTTGGGTGCTTGTTTTAGTCCATAAAGGGACTTAACAAGTCGGCACACCTTCTTTTCTTTTCTCGGAACCACAAACCCTTCAGGTTGGTTCATGTAAATATTTTCCTACAGATCACAATTTAAGAAGGTTGTTTTTACATCCATTCGATGGATTTGAAGACTATACCAGGCAGCTAACGCTATTAGCATCCGAATGGATGTAATTCTTGTTATCGGTGAGTATGTGTCAAAATAGTCAAGACCTTCTCGTTGTCTAAATCCTTTGACAACAAGTCTTGCCTTGTATTTGTCAATAGTACAGACGTCTCCGTACCGATCCGCAAGACTCTACTGGGCCTGCCCGTGACTCGTGAGACTTACGTGAACCTAGTGCTCTGATACCACGTTGTCACGACCCAGAATCCTAATCCGAGTCATGATGGCGCCCAACGACAGGGTTAGGCAAGCCAACACATATTACACCAAGTGACACCCTTCCCCAGATAATTAAACAAGTCAAAGATTACCAGGTATAACAACTAACATGATATTAGCCTTGAGCAAAAGTAAGTCATAGTAGATACAAAGCCGAGATATAACATACACATGGATATACATCCCAAAACCCCAACAATACAAATACACTACGCGTGTATGCCAGGAACTAGTGTCACGAGTGTCATGGGCAACTACTGAATATACAATGACTACAATATATACAGAGTCTCCGTCTGAATGAAATGGACAGAGGAATACAACAAAAGAGCTCCAGGGCGCTGCTAGAAAGTCGCCGGTAAAGCAACTCACCGTGAAGTATGACCACGCAGTCAATATCCAGCACCGGCCTGATAGTCAGACGTGCCAGCCTCCGGAACTGTACAATCAAGTACAGAAAAGAAAAGAAAGTGCAGCATGAGTACATATTAAATAAATATGTACCCAGTGAGTATCCCGCCTAAACTCGAAGAAGTAGTGACGAGAGGTCGACTCGATACTCACTAAGGTCCAGCAGTAATAACATATGATAAAATATGATGAAATACAGTAGGCATGTCAGGGAAATAAGCAACAAGTATATATACTAAAAGTAAAAAAATCCAAACAGCTACTGAACTTAAACAATAAAGCACTTTCAAGAGTAAGACCACCGAATGAAACAAAAATCGCAAATTCTTAGATCCGCCGTGGCGTACGACCCGCTCCCATAAGGTACTTTCTACACTCGCTGTGGCGTACGGCCCGATACCATATATTTCAATTACTTTTCAATTCCGCCGTGGCGTACGACCCGCTCCCATATATTTCACAATTCCTTTTCAATTCCGCTGTGGCTTACGGCCCGCTCCCATATATTTCACAATTTCTTTTCAATTCCGCCGTGGCGTACGGCCCGCTTGCGTATATTTCACAATGTCTTTTCAATAAAGCCTCAGAAGAATAACGCGATGCAAAACATAATTTCGTAGTACATATGGCATTACAACAAATCATATGAAGCATTACAAAGAAAAACATATCAGGCATTACAAGGAAAACATATTTAAGGCATTAGAGGAAAAACATA
>ML277123.1:33426-69152 GCA_005239495.1 Nicotiana undulata | reverse complement strand
ACCCGAGGACTCGCAACTAGTCAAAAGATATACAATAACATCAATGCATGTACAATGTGATAACTTATCTTAGTTATTCAATAAAATCGCAATTCTTGAAGAATTCCCAATTTCCAACCCCAGCCTCTCATGGTCAATTTCCAAAAATTCTCGAAGGGATCACTCACCTATAGCCTAAGGATCATTAAGGTGTGATTTCTACTTGATTTCATGGCCTAAAATGGAAAATTACAAAATCCTCAAGAACCCTATAATTACTACCTAATTCTATGATTTTTGATAATTTAGTAGTGAATTTAACTAGGGATTAGTGTTTGAAACAAGTAAAACTATGGAGTTTACTTACCTCAATAGCAGTGGTGGAAGGTCCCTTGAAGAGATCTCTAAAATCTTGAAGAGGAAGATGAAAATGGAGGTACAAGGCTAAGTCCCGTATTTTATAAAACTGCCTAGTGATTCCTTCACTGCGATCGCGACAAGGGGCCTACGATCGCCAAGGCCAACTGGCCAGACCTCTGCGATCTCGGCAGAGGTACTGCGATCGCGAAGAACAACTGGCAAGACCTCTGCGATTGCTGCAGGGGTCCTGCGATCGCAGTGAACAATCACTAGCCCAGCAAAATCCTTCTCCGCGATCGCAACCCACCTTCTGAGATCGCAGAGAAGGAAACCAGAGAGCAGATTTTTCTGGTTTTCCAACTTATCTCCCGGGGGTCTAAAACACCCCCGAGCCCCTCGGAACCCTGTCCTAAAGCATCGGCAAGTCTGTATTCATGATACAGACTCGCTCGAACTTCCGGAACATGAAAAACAACAACGGAACTCGAATCAAACCCCAAAACCAAATTAATCAAACTTAAGAACTTTGAAATTCTAGAATTCACTTCACCGCGCCGAATCGGCCTAAACTACTCGAAATGACTTCAAATTTTGCAGACAAGTTATAAATGATAAAACGGAACTATTCCCGGTCTCGAAATTTCATTCGGACCTCGAGAACATAAACTCACCTTTCAATCCAAATTTCAAATTCTTTAAAAACCTCAAAACTTCATTAACTCTAATTTTCCTCATTTTGATACGAAACCAATCAAATCAAGTCCGTTTCTTACCAAATTCCGCATATAACTTATATAACACATATTGAACCTGTTCCGGGCTCCGAAATCATAATACGGGCCCAACAGCAAAGGTTTCACATCAAGGTTCATTTTTATAAGCCTTTAATATTTTCATAAAACAATTTTCTTTAAAAATTTCATTTCTCGGACTTGGGTCCTCGAAATTCGATTCCGGGCATACGCCCAAGTCCCATATTTTCCTACGGACCTTCCGGGTCTATTTACCAAAAATGTTGAACCAAAGTCAACTTTATTCAATTAACTATCATAAATTTAACTCTTAATCAAGTTTTCACATAAAGGCTTCCCGGCTACGCGCCCGGGCTGGGCACGCACATCGAGGTGAGATTAATGGAGGCTTTAGGCCTCAGAACACAATCAAAAGTAGATGCACATAAGATGACCCCTTTTTGGGTCATCACAATCTCCCCCTCTAAAACAAACGTTCGTCCTCAAACAGACGTAGAATCATACCTGAAGTGCCGAATAGTTGTGGATACCTGCTCCGCATGTCCTTCTCGGACTCCCAAGTCGCCTCATCGACTGGTTGGCCCCTTCACCGGACCTTTACAGCAGAAATTCTCTTAGACCTCAACTGGCGGTCCTGCCTGTCAATAATAGCGATTGGCTCCTCGTCGAAGCCCAACTTCTCATCTAACTGAATAGTGCTGAAATCTATCACGTGAGAGAAATCGGCATGATATCTCCGGAGCATGGATACATGAAATACCGGATGAACTCTCGATAAGGCGGGAGGTAAAGCGAGCTCATAAGCAACCTCCCCCACTCGCCTCAACATCTCCAAATGGCCTATAAACCTGGGGCTTAGCTTGCCCCTCTTCCCGAATCTCATAACGCCCTTCATCGGCGAAATCTTCAACATAACCTTATCTCCCTCCATAAATGCTACATCACGCGCCCGCTGATCCGCGTAACTCTTCTGTCTGGACTGAGCTGTACGGAGCCTTTCCTGAATAATCTTCACCTTTTCCAAGTCATTTCTCACCAGATCTATACCATATAGCTTGGCATCGCCAGGCTCAAAACACCCAATCGAAGAACGACATCGCCGACCATATAAAGCCTCGAATGGAGCCATCTCGATGCTGGACTGATAACTGTTATTGTATGCAAACTCTGCCAAAGGCAAGAACTGGTCCCATTGATCGCCAAAATCAATCACACAAGCCCTGAGCATATCCTCCAAAATCTGAACTGTAAGCTCCGACTGACCATGAGTCTGAGGGTGAAATGCTGAGTTGGGATATATCTGAGTGCCCATCTCACTGTGCAATGCTCTCCAAAAGTGCAAGGTGAACTGAGGACCTCGATCTGATATAATGGACACCGGCACACCGTGCAACCGGACTATCTCCCGAACATAAATCTGGGGCCAGCCTCTCCGTAGAATAAGTAGTAGCCACAGGAATGAAATGCACCGATTTGGTCAACCTATCTACAATGACCCAAACCGCGTCAACCTTCCGCAAAGTCCGAGGCAACCCAACCACAAAGTCCATGGTGATGCGCTCCCATTTCCACTCAGGAATGGGCATCTGCTGAAACAGGCCTCCTGGCCTCTGGTGCTCGTACTTGACCTGCTGACAATTAAGACACCTAGCCACAAACTGCACTATATCTTTCTTCATCCGCCTCCACCAGTAGTGCTGCTTCAAATCACGGTACATTTTCGTCGCACCCGGATGATCAGAATACCGAGAATTGTGGGCCTCTTCCGAAATTCTCTTCCTCAAGCCATCAATATTAGGAACACATAAACGGCACTGGAGCCTCAAGACAACATCCTCGCCTAAAGTAACCTCCTTGGCCCTGCCATGGACCACTGCATCCCGAAGCTCTGCAAGGCATGGATCATCAAACTGTCGAGCCTTAATCTCCCCCAACAATGAAGACTGAGCAACTACATGAGCCAAAACTCGACGAGGCTCTAAAAGGTCGAATCTCACAAGGCGATTGGCCAAGGACTGAATGTCCAAGGCTGAAGGTCTCTCATCAACTGCAATGTAGGCCAAGCTACCCATACTTGCTGCCCTCCTGCTCAAAGCATCTGCTACTATGTTCGCCTTGCCCGGGTGATATAAAATAGTGAGATCATAATCTTTAAATAACTTAATCCATCTCCGATGCCTCAGGTTAAGGTCCATCTGCTTAAGCAAGTACTGCAGGCTGCGGTGGTCAGTATAAACCTCACAAGATACACCATATAGATAATGCCGCCATATCTTCAAAGCATGAACAATCGCTGCCAACTCCAAATCGTGCACAGGGTAATTCTTTTCATGAACCTTCAGCTGTCGCGAAGCATAAGCAATAACCCTGCCATCCTGCATCAGCACACACCCCAACCCGACGCGTGAAGCGTCGCAATACACGATATACATCCCAGAACCGGAAGGCAATGACAGAACTGGTGCTGAGGTCAAAGCTGACTTAAGCTTCTGAAAGCTCGCCTCACACTCGTCGGACCACCGAAACGGGACATTCTTCTGAGTCAATCTGGTCAGTGGGGCTGCAATAGAGGAGAACCCCTCCACGAATCGGCGATAATAGCCTGCTAGGCCCAAGAAACTCCTGATCTCTGTAGCTGAAGTAGGACGCGGCCAACTCTGAACCGCCTCAATCTTCTGAGGATCAACCTTGATACCTTCCCCGGATACCACATGCCCCAAAAATGCCACGGAATCTAACCAGAACTCACACTTGGAGAACTTAGCATACAATTTCTGTTCCCGCAAGGTCTGGAGCACAACTCTCAAGTGCTGCTCATGCTCACCCAGGCTCCGCGAATAAATCAAGATGTCATCAATGAAGACGATGACGAAGGAATCAATATACGGCCTGAATACCCTATTCATCAAGTCCATGAAGGCTGCAGGGGCATTAGCCAAACCAAAGGACATCACCATGAACTCATAATGGCCATATCTGGTATGAAATGTCGTCTTCGGAACATCTGAAGCCCAAATCCTCAGCTGATGATAACCCGATCTCAAGTCAACCTTAGAAAACACGCGAGCTCCCTGTAACTGATCAAAAAAATCGTCGATGCGCGGCAGAGCATACTTATTCTTGATGGTTACTTTATTCAGCTAAAGGTAGTCAATGCACATCCGCATAGACCCATCCTTCTTTTTCACAAATAAGACTAGAGCACCCCACGACGACACACTCGGCCTGATGAACCCCTTCGACAACAACTCCTCAAGCTGCTCCTTCAACTCCTTCAGCTCCTTAGGAGCCATACGATAGGGGGGATGGAGATAGGCTGAGTATCTGGGGACAAATCAATACAGAAGTCAATATCTCGATCTGGAGGCATGCCTGGAAGATCCGAAGGAAACACATCCGGAAACTCTCGAACAACAGGCACTGAATCAATGGTAGGAGACTCGGCGGTGGTGTCCCGCACATAAGCAAGGTAGGCCAAACAACCCTTCTCGACCATATGCCGAGCCTTTATGAAAGAAATAACCCGGTTGGAGGCACTAACTGAAGAACCTCTCCATTCTAGTCTAGGTGACTCAGGCATGGCTAAAGTGACTGTCTTGGCATCGCAATCTAACAGAGCATGATAAGGAGATAGCCAATCCATGCTCAGGATAACCTCAAAATCAATCATATCCAGCAATAAAAGATCTGCTCTAAGTGACGACACAAGACCGATAGACTCGGTCTACTACCACATAATCACCCACAAGAGTGGACACATATATAGGAGAACCCAAGGACTCACGAGGGATATCCAGAAATGAGAAAATAGTACGGAAACATATGAATATGTGGATCCCAGATCAAATAGTACCAAAGCCTCCCTACCACATACTGAGATAATACCTGTGATCACGGCGTATGAGGCCACTGCATCTGATCTGGCCGGAATGGCATAAAATCTGGCTGAGGCTCCTGCAAACTGAACTCCCCTAGAGTGAACAGGAACTAACTGACCTCCTCTCGATTGGCCTCCCCCTCTAGAACGACCCTGCCGACCTGTCCTACACCTCGAGGAGGCCGGACTGCTGGTGCTGAACTCCTAGGCTGATAACTCTGCTGCACTGCCTTGTCCCGATACCGGGGACCAAACCTCCACGTATGACCCGGCTCCCCACACTCGAAACAACCTCCTGGTGCTACAGCCCGCTGCCCGAAAGAGGAAGAACCCTGAATAGCTGGAGGGCGGTGTGAACCCTCTGGTAAAAAGCACTGAAATAGGAACTAAAGGATCTCTGATGACTGGAATAACTGTTGGGTACACCCCGCGTGGCTGGGGGACGATAGGAACGCTCTGGCATAGCGCCGAACTGAGGCCTCGCTGAAATACCCCTAGGAGGTAGTGGAGGTGCTGAATATGAAGGCTTACTGAACTGGCCGCCTCCGAACGGACCTCTACCCCTAGCTGGTGCACCCCTGAAGTCACCTATGAACCTGGCCCTCTTGTCCTGCTGACCTGGCTGACCCTGCTCCCTGCTCCTCATACAGTAACCCTCAATCCGTCGAGCTATCTCGACTACAAGCTGGTATGGGGTACCCATCTCTACCTCTCTGGCCATAGAGGCCCTAATACCTGGATGCAAACCTTCCACAAACCGTCGCACCCTCTCGGCATCAGTAGGCAATATCATAAGGGCATGGCGAGACAACTCGGAAAATCTGGTCTCATAATCATTCACTGACATCTGCCCCTACTCTAGTCGCTAAAACTGACCCCGTAGCTCCTCCCTCTTAGAAGGTGGAATGTATCTGTCTAGAAATAACTGAGCGAACTGATCCCAAGTGACAGGAGGAGAATCTGCTGGCCTTCTAAGAATATAGGAATGCCACCACCTGCGAGCTCTGCCCTCTAACTGAAATGTGGTGAAATCCACTCCTGGGATTCAAAAATCCTCATGTTGTGCAGTCTTTCCTTGCACCTGTCAATAAAATCCTGAGCATCCTCTCCCCACTCACCCCCGAAGACTGGAGGGTGAAGGCGGGTCCATCTATCCAACATCTTCTGCTGGTCACCCTCTACAACTGGCCTGGGCTCTGGGGCTGCTATTACGGGCTGAACCCCTCCCACGGGCGGTGTGCCCGGGGTATGACGTGCTGTTGCTGCCTGACCTATGGCCTGGGCGGTAGGAGTCTGGACTCCCCCTCCTGCCTGCGAAGTAGCAGGGTCGGCTGGAAATAAACCATCCTGAGACATAGTGTCCATGAATCTCAGCATACGGCCCATGACCTCCTGGAAGCCTGGCCCCGTCATGAAATCCACTGGAGCAGGTGCTACTGGAGGCACCTCATCCTGCTCCTCTATAATAGGGTCCTCTGGTGGTGCCACTGGCGTAGTTCTGGGACGCCCTCGTCCCCTGCCTCGAGCGGGTGCTCTGCCCCTGCCTCTACCCCGACCTTGGGCAGCCGGGGCAACGGCCTCTCCCGGACCAGGAACATTGGATGCACGCGTCCTCACCATCTGTGAGAGAATAGAAGAATAAGTTTGAGTACATCATAGATTGCACGACAGGATATGAATAAAGAGAAGTTTCCTAACACCTCATAGCCTCCTGAAGATAAGTACAGACGTCTCCGTACCGATCTGCAAGACTCTACTGGGCCTGCCCGTGACTCGTGAGAATTACGTGAACCTAGTGCTCTGATACCACGTTATCAAGACCCAGAATCCTAATACGAGTCGTGATGGTGCCCAACAACAGGGTTAGGCAAGACAACATACATTACACCAAGTGACACCTTTCCCCAGATAATTAAACAAGTCAGAGATTACCAGTTATAACAACTAACATGATAGTAACCTTGAGCGAAAGTAAGTCATAGTAGATACAAAGCCTAGATATAACATACACATGGATATACATCCAAAAACCCCAACAATATAAATACACTACGCGTGTATGCCAGGAACTAGTGTCATGGGCAACTACTGAATATACAATGACTACAATATATACAAAGTCTCCGTCTGAATGAAATGGACAGAGGAATACAACAAAAGAGGTCCAGGGCGCTGCTAGAAAGTCACCGGGAAAGAAGCTCACCGTGAAGTATGACCACGCTATCAATATCCAGACCGGCCTGATAGTCAGACGTGCCACCCTCCGGACTTGTACAATCAAGTACAGAAAAGAAAAGAAAGTGCAGGATGAGTACATATTAAATAAATATATACCCAGTGAGTATCCCGCCTAAACTCGAAGAAGTAGTGACGAGAGGTCGACTCGATACTCACTAAGGTCCAACAGTAATAACATATGATAAAATATGATGAAATACAGTAGGCATGTCAGGAATAAGCAACAAGTACATATACTAAAAGCAGAAAAATCCAAACAGCTACTGAACTTAAACAATAAAAAACTTTCAAGAGTAAGACCACCGAATGAAACAAAAATCACAAATTCTTAGATCCGCTGTGGCGTACGGCCCGATCCCATATTCATTTCAATTTCTTTTCAACACTGTCGTGGCGTACGGCCCGATCCCATATATTTCAATTGCTTTCAACACTACCGTGGCGTACGGCCCGATCCCATATATTTCAATTACTTTTCAATTCCGCCGTGGCGTACGACCCGCTCCCATATATTTCACAATTTCTTTTCAATTCCGCCGTGGCGTACGTCCCGCTCCCATATATTTCAAAATTTCTTTTCAATAAAGCCTCAGAAGAATAACGCGATGCAAAATATAATTTCGTAGTACATATGGAATTACAACAAATCATATGAAGCATTACAAAGAAAAACTATCAGGCATTACAAGAGAAACATATTTAAGGCATTACAGGAAAAACATACAAGGCATGATGTGGGCCTAACTACCCGGACATAACAATAATAGCCGCTACGTACGTACTCTCGTCACTTGGTGCGTACGTAGCCCCCAAACAAGTTACACATAGCATATAGATCACCTATGGGGACAATTCCCTCTTACAAGGTTAGAAAGGAGACTCACCTCGTGTTGAATCTACCCCTTGGACCACAATTGCTCCCGAAACTCCGAACTCTACACCCGAGGACTCGCAACTAGTCAAAAGATATACAATAACATCAATGCATGTACAATGTGATAACTTATCTTAGTTATTCAATAAAATCCCCATTCTTGAAGAATTGCCAATTTCCAACCCCGGCCTCTCATGGTCAAATTCCGAAAATTCTCGAAGGGATCACTCACCTATAGCCTAAGGATCATTAAGGTGTGATTTCTACTTGATTTCATGGCCTAAAATGGAAAATTACAAAATCCTCAAGAACCCTATAATTACTACCTAATTCTATGATTTTTGATAATTTAGTAGTGAATTTAACTAGGGATTAATGTTTGAAACTAGTAAAACTATGGAGTTTACTTACCTCAATAGCAGTGGTGGAAGGTCCCTTGAAGAGCTCTCTAAAATCTTGAAGAGGAAGATGAAAATGGAGGTACAAGGCTAAGTACAGTATTTTATAAAATTGCCCAGTGATTCCTTCACTGCGATCGCGACAAGGGGCCTGCAATCGCCAAGGCCAACTGGCCAGACCTCTGCGATCGCGGCAGAGGTCTTGCTATCGCGACAGGGGTCCTGCGATCGCGAAGAACAAACTCACCCGGCCCAGACGCGACTCTATGCGATCGCAAGAAACGGGCTGCGATCGCGAAGGTGTGGAACCCAGACCTCTGCGATCGCGGAGGGGAGGCTGCGATCGCAGTTAACAATCACTAGCCCAGCAAATCCTTCTCCGCGATCGCAACCCACCCTCTATGATCGCAGAGAAGGAAACCAGATAGCAGATTTTTCTTGTTTTTCAGCTTAGCCCGCGGGGGTCTAAAACACCCCCGAGCCGCTCGGGACCCCGTCCAAAAGCACCGGCAAGTCTGTATTCATGATACAGACTCGCTCAAACTTCCGGAACATGAAAAACAACAACGGAACTCGAAATCAAACCCCAAAACCAAATTAATCAAACTTAAGAACTTTGAAATTCTAGAATTCACTTCAACGCGCCGAACCGGCCTAAACTACTCGAAATGACTTCAAATTTTGCAGACAAGTTATAAATGACACAACAGAACTATTCCCGATCACGGAATTTCATTCGGACCTCGAGAACATAAACTCACCTTTCAAGCAAAATTTCAAATTCTTTAAAAACCTCAAAACTTCATTAACTCCAATTTTCCTCATTTTGATCCGAAGCCAATCAAATCAAGTTTTTTTCTTACCAAATTCTGCAGATAACTTATATAACACATATTGAACCCGTTCCGGGCTCCGAAATTATAATACGGGCCCGGAAGCACAGGTTTCACATCAAGGTTCATTTTCATAAGCCTTTAATATTTTCATAAAATAATTTTCTTTAAAAATTTCATTTCTCTGACTTGGGTCCTCAAAATTCGATTCCGGGCATAGGCTCAAGTCCCATATTTTCCTACGGACCGTCGGATCACGGATCCGGGTTCGTTTACCAAAAATGTTGACCAAAGTCAACTTTATTCAATTAACTATCATAAATTTATCTCTTAATCAAGTTTTCACATAAAGGCTTCCCGGCTACGCGCCCGGGTTGCGCACGCACATCGAGGTGAGATTGACAACGTGGTACAAAGTTCATGACAAAGCTCACTTGATTCAAATTTTCATTTCCCTCCATTTTATTTCCCACCATTTCCCAATTCACACTCTTAGTCTTCAAAGCCCAATGGCTTAAAGTCCAACAATCCCCCACATGAATGGGAATGGCTGTAACAAGAATGATAATAGATGAAAGCTGTGTGATTTGCAAGTAAGGATTAATTGCATCTGGATAAGTAGGTTTCCCTTTGAACTTTCAATAGTGAACATATGTCGGATATACTCGGTCAATCGGTAGATTTGATATCTGTGAACCGTCGAACTTTAGTGTATACCTAGACAACCATATATCACACAACCAACCCTTAACCGTCTTTTGGTTCTCCTTGTTGTGTTCGTTTCAGCCATGAACACTGCCTGGTTTCATAAGTGCGTAGAGAATTGGCCTTACAGAATTCTCATTGAAGCGGCTGCCACTTGACACTTACATAGGTGATTTCTAAACGTGTAATCCTTTAGATTGATACCACATCAAACTTAGGTAATCATTGAAGAACGTGTAAAGTTCTATCCTTGTTACGGAACATTTTCTTCATCACGAGAAGGGACAAAAGATTTTACTTTGACAATGTTGAACCGGTCAATCACAACTTTGTTTGAGCTACTTGAACCTAGATTTCGGAATATCCAAAATTCTAGGTAGAGTTACCGCCATGATGAATTGTTCTCGTCCATAGTCCCATTCTCTTAGATGATTTCTCAACTCCCTCTCTAGTTAGGACTTTTGTAAGCGGATCCCCACATTATCCTTTGATCTTACATAATCAATAGTGATAATTCCACTAGAAAGTAGTTGTCTAATGTTTTTATGTCTTCGTCGTATATGACGAGACTTTCCGTTATACATAACGCTCCCTACCCGTCCTATTGCAGCCTCACTATCGCAATGTATGCATATAGGAGCCAAAGGTTTTGGCCAGAACAGAATGTCTTCTAAGAAATTTCGAAGCCATTCAGCTTCTTCACCGGCCTTATCCAAAGCTATAAACTCTAATTCCATTGTAGAGCGAGCGATGCACGTCTGTTTGGAAGACTTCCAAGATACTGCTCCACTGCCAACAGTAAAAACATATCCACTTGTGGACTTTGTTTCTGTTGAGCCGGTTATCCAATTTGCATCACTATATCCTTCGATAACCGCAAGATATTTATTGTAGTGCAAAGCGTAATCTTGGGTATATTCCAAATATCCCAGAACTCGTTTCATTGCCACCTAGTGATGTTTGTTGGGATTATTTGTGAATCGACTAAGTTTTCTTATTGCACAAGCTATATCAGGACCTGTAGAGTTCATGATATACATTAAGCTTCCCAATACACGAGCATAATCCAATTGAGACGTGCTTTCACCTTTATTCTTTACATGATAATGGTTTAAGTCAATTGGAGTTTTTGCACTTCTAAATTCCAAGTGTTTGAATTTTTCAAGTACCATTTTCACGTAATGTGATTGAGAAAAAGCCAGACCCTGAGGAGTCCTCTGGATTTTAATTCCTAGAATTACATCGGCCACTCCTAAGTCTTTCATATCAAACTTACTAGCAAGCATTCGCTTAGTAGCTTTAATGTTGGCAATGTATTTGCTCATTATTAGCATATCATCAACATATAGCAAACAATGACTATATGATTTGGAACGTTCTTTATGTAAACAAATTTATCACAATCTTAAAGCCATTTGACAACATTGTTTGGTCAAATTTCGCATGCCATTGCTTGTTTTAGAAGAAATAGAAAATCTGTAAACGATAAGAAATATTCCGAGTTCACAACTTCCTCGTGCGTCCTTAAGGAATTTTAACCCCCTCACAAGTTGCCAAGGTAATGGATTAAATCCTCCCAGGATGAAACGGAATAAACCTTCCTGAAACAGTAGCAATACAAACTGCAGGATACCAACGAACTCAAAGAATGGAGCGAAATCACACTTACGAATTTGAGAGAGAGACTGCGAAGTAGAATGCAGTAATTTTGCAGAAGGAAATTCTCGATTTTTCAGTGTGTGAAGAGTAAGCCATGCCTTGAAATTTATAGGCAATTATCGGAAGAGGTGTGATGTCTGTTCAGGGTGAGGTGTCAGTTCAGAAGGGAAAGGCAGCTTCAGCATTTTCGATATTCCAGTTAATTCTGTTAATGAACTGACTGGCGTTTAATTAATTATTAAATAATTAATTAAATAAAATTTGTCCAAAAATAATCTTATCGATCATTTTCCAAATCAAAATCCGAAGCCGAAGCCGAAGCCGAAGTCGAGCGACGACGACGGCGCGAGGGTTCATTCTCTTCAACTCCTTTTAAGAGCTCTAAGAAGTGATCCCATATTTATACACACAAGTGTAGTTGTCTTTCACCAATGTGGTACAAAGTTCATGACAAAGCTCACTTGATTCAAATTTTCATTTTCCTCCATTTTATTTCTCACCATTTTCCAATTTACACTCTTAGTCTTTAAAGCCCAATGGCTTAAAGTCCAAAAAAATTGTCCGTTTGGTTGTCATTCGAAATGTGTGCACAAGGTGTTGTGAGTACACGACGGTGGGTTGAGACCCGGCCTCCACCTGTGATGAGATAGATGTATTATAAGATTTCTTGATTAAACCTGAAAATTAGATTCTGTGCAGCAGATGTGGCAGACTAATGTCAAGTCTTAAGAGGATGGATGACTCTTTTAATTATTAAAATATGTCACATTGGCCATTTCTTCTTATTTTAAGATAAAATACTTACTTGCTGCCAAAATTAGGTATCAAATCCCATCTTGCTGTTTAGCTTTCAGGCAAAGCCACTTTGCTTAATGACAACTGACAAAGACCCCTTTTTGCCTTTGTCAGCGAGACAAGTGAATCCTGTTGAGAAATTCCCAAAATTTTAACTAATAAAAAAGTTCAAAATTTTCAAAAACTCAACAATGCAAATCACCTTTCCTAGATAAAGTGTGAAATTAAGATAATTTCTTCGTCTCGTCCTACGCTGCACTTTTAAACTTGGGATGTCTTAAAAATATTTGACACCATTTAAGGTATAGCGCCTTTTAAAAAGGCATTATACCTGAATTTAAAAAAACGGGCAACTTTAACTATAGTATAGTGCCTTATTAAACTACGATATACCTACATAAAAAGCGGCCCTTTCCCTTNTTTAATGGCCATTTGCCCGTTAAGGTAAAGCGCCCTTTAAAAAGGCGTTATACTGGAATTTGAAAAGACGGGCAAATATAGCGTCGTTTATTAAGGCGCTATTGTATAACTCCTTAATAAACGACGTTATACTTGCATAAATAAACGGTCCCCTTCCCTTTCCCACCAAACATAAAACTCCCCCACCATTAAACCTCAAACAAACCAGCGGTCCCCCCTCCCCACTCCCCAATTAACGACCAAAAAAGCTTGAGTGGAGCCCACCCATCCAACGAAAAGTAAAGATTATCAGTCCACATCCAAGCTAAGGCGTTATCGCGTTGTGGGTTGCTCGTTTCGGCTCCAAATTACCAAATCTTTGTCACGACCCCAAATCCTAACAGGTCGTGATGGCGCCTATCACGAAACTAGGCTAGCCGACCATCACATGACTACACATTAGTTATATTATAATTTTTTAAAATCATTAATAATCTGCAAACAGGGTATAAAATAATTTCTTTAAGTCTTTACGCCGCAATAATAATCTAACAATCTAAGAAAATCCCCCAAGACTAGAGTCAACCGATCACGAGCATCAAAGAAATAAACTAACTCTGCTAATGTCATAATAATGTTTATGAATCAAATACTAAGAACTATATGAAGAAGGGAAGTGGAGAAGATGCGGACGCTGGACAGCTACCTCGAAATCCCAAAGCTAACAGTGAACGAAACTCGGATGACTACTGCTCCGAACCAGTATCTGGATATGCACACAGAGGTACAGGGAGTAATGATGAGTACGCCAACTCAGTAGTAATGAAAATAAATCACAGTATGAGAATAGATAACACACAGCACACATACACCAATCCACAAAACAGTAAAATATCAAGTCTCAATACAATATACATAAGTTCGAAAACCAATTACCATAAAATCCTTTGAAACAAGTATATTTTTCCAATATTTCTCAGTAAAACTCTCAGTAATATCAGTTGAAAAAAAATGAAGTGAATCATAATAAAAAAACTCAATAAAATATCATCATAAAACTGCCCATCGGGCCATAATCATCACTCAGTATCAATTTCCCTCAGCACCTCACCATCACTCAGTATCAGCCCCACGGGCAACCTCACTGTCACTCATGCCTCCCAATCACTCATCACTGGGCACTCGCACTCAGTAGGTACCTGCGCTCACTGGGGGGTGTACAGACTCCGGAGGAGCTCCTACAGCCCAAGCGCTATAAACAAGCCACATCACGGCATAAATCACTCTCAGGCACTCGGCCTCTCTCATATCATAACATCCTCACAACATTGGCCCTCGGCCTCACTCTCAGGCACTCGGCCTCTCTCATATCATAACATCCTCACAACATTGGCCCTCGGCCTCACTCAGTTAGACACTCTTAGCATGCCACTCGGGCCATGAATAGAACGGGGTTCTCGACCCAAAATAGTATTTCATTTCAAGAAATATTAATATTATCACATATGAGTGTCAACAATTTCACAAGAAAGACCGAGTGTAAAATCAAAGTTTCAAAGTAGTGAGAATATCAGTAAAATAGCCCCCAAGAGGTTAAAACAGATCGGCACTACGCCCCAAACTTGGCTTACAGCCCGACTATATCAAAACATAGTAATATTATAACTCATATGCTTTAAAAGCCGAATTCTAAGGGAATGAATTCTCATCAAATTATTCTAAGGGAATGAATTCCAATTGAAATTTATCAATTTTAGCACAAAACCCGAAATTAGCCAAAACCCGACCCCTGAGCACGCATCTCGGAACTCGACAAATTTATACCAAAATGTTCTTCATCATCTCACGAGTCCGTACATATAAAGAACACTAAAATTCGAGTTTGTTTTGCCCCTCAAATCATCCCCTACAGGTCTCATGATCTGAAGCCCTAATCCCACCTTTTCTACTGATTTCCACAAATTAAACACTGATAATAAGGTCTTTAATCACCTACAATCTAGTTAATAAGTCCAAAAAGCTTACCTCAATGATGCACCAACGTTTCCCTCTTCAGAATCCCTCAAAAACCTCGGAACCCGCACAACAATGGAGGAAAAAGGGTTAAAAATCACGAAGACTCCTTTTTATACTTTTCTGCCCAGGCTTTTCGCACCTGCGGCCTAAAATTTGAACTTGCAGACCGCTCCTGCGGTCAATTCCACCGCACCTGTGACTTTTTATTAACCGGACCAAAACCGCACATACGTCTCCTTTCCCGCACCTACGACTTCGCAGATGCGTCCTTCACTCCCGCACATGCGACCTCCCCTGAGTCAGCCAAATTCTGCACCTGCGGAGGTACAGTCCGCTCCTGCGAGCCGCACCTGCGGTTCCGCGCTCGCAAGTGCGGAAATCACAGTAGAAAAACATCAGCAGATGTTTGCTGCAAATTTCCAACTTCAAACTTCCCGTTAATCATCCGAAATCCATCCCGAGCTCCTCGGGACCCTAACCAAACATACCAACATGTCGTATATGATCATTTAAACTTAGGTCCACTCTCGGAACACCAAAAATTACATCAAAACACCAAAATCACGTTGGATTCAAGCCTAAGAACTTTGAAATTTCTAAATTCCACCAACGATGCAGAAACTATCCAAGACAACTCCGATTGACCTGAAATTTTGCAGACATATCCAAAATGACATTACGAACCTGTTCTGACCCTGATAGCCTATTTTCCACTGCCGACCGAAAATCACCAAAACTAACTTTCGCCAATTCAAGCCTAATTCTACACCGGACATCACAAAAATATTCTGAACACACTCCTAAGTCCCAAATCACCTAACGAAGCTATCTGAGCCATAAAATCCGCATTCCGAGATCGTATACCAATAAGTCAACTCTTAGTTGACTTTTTCCACTTTAAGGCTATTTTTAAAGACTAATGACTAAATTCTCGCTACAACCATTTCGATTCCGAGCCTACCAACTCTAACACATCATAAACAGTATAACTAACCTATGACAAGGAAATAACATTATTTATAATGCAGATTCACATAACGACCGATCGGGTCGTTACATTCTCCCCCTCTTAAACAAACGTTCGTCCTCGAACGAGTCTAGAAACATACCTAGAGTCTCAAACAAGTGAGGATATCTGCTCCGCATCTCCCACTCGGTCTCTCAAGTAGCCTCCTCCAGTGGCTAACCTCTCCATTGAACCGTCACCGAAGCTATATCCTTGGACCTCAACTTTCTGACCTCGCGAGCTAAAATAGCCACTGGCCCAACCTCATATGACATATCATCCTCGAGCTAAATTGTGCTGAAGTCCAAGAAATGAGACGGGTCACCAACATACTTTTGGAGCATCGACACATGAAATACTAGATGGACACTCGACAAGCTAGGTGGCAAGGCAAGTCTATAAGCCACCTCTCTAACCTTTTAAAGCACCTCAAAAGGACCAATAAACCGAGGACTCAGCTTTCCCCTCTTTCCGAACCTCAGAACACCCTTCATGGGTGATACCTTCAGCAGTACCTTATCACTTTCCATAAAAGACACATCCCGGATCTTCCGGTCCGCATAACTCTTCTGCCTAAATTGCGCCGTGCGAAGTCTCTCCTCAATCAACGTCACCTTCTCACACGCATCCTGAATCAAATCTGTTCTCACACGCCCCACACTTGTCATCCAGTGTGTGTGTCACTCCAAATGCGTGGAAGGATGTAAAGTCCGGGGTTTCATACCCTCAGGACGGGATTTAAAGACATAACTTACCTCAAACTATCCCAAAAAGCTACTGTGCAACACGCTTGCCTCTAGATTCAACTTCCAATTGCTCCAAATCTTTAAAGAACAGATTTTTCTCATCAAATTATTCTAAGGGAATGAATTCCAATTGAAAATTACCAATTTTAGCACAATCCCGAAATTAGCCAAAACCCGACCCTCGAGCACGCATCTCGGAACTCGACAAATTTTATACCAAAATGTTCTTCATCATCTCACGAGTCCGTACATATAAAGAACTCTAAAATCGGAGTTTGTTTGGCCCCTCAAATCATCCCCTAAAGGTCTCATGATCTGAAGCCCTAATCCCACCTTTTCTACTGATTTCCACAAATTAAACACTGATAATAAGGTCTTTAATCACCCATAATCGAGTTAATAAGTCCAAAAAGCTTACCTCAATGATGCACTAACATTTCCCTCTTCAGAATCCCTCAAAAACCTCGGAACCCGCACAACAATGGAGGAAAAAGGGTTAAAAATTGCGAAGTCTCCTTTTTATACTTTTCTGCCCAGGCTTTTCACACCTGCGGCCTAAAATTCGCACCTGCGGACCGCTCCTGTTGTCAATTCCACCGCACCTGCGGCTTTTCATTAACCGGACCAAAACCGCACCTACGCCTCTTTTCCCGCACCTGCGACTTCGCAGATGCATCCTTCACTCCCGCACATGCAACCTCCCATGAGTCAGCCAAATTCCGCACCTGCGGAGGTACAATCCTCTCCTGCGAGCCACACCTGCGGTTCCCCACTCGCAGGTGCGGACATCACAGTAGAAAAACATCAGCAGCTGAGGATAAATCGAGCCTGGAACCCATATGTGAATATTTAATAATTAAATCTTCTTTAATTATGAAAATTAATTATTTAATTTTATTATAGTAAAAAATAAGTGAGTCATAAACAAAAATATAAAATAATAAAACTAATATATATATTAATAAAACTAGCATATACAATATTAAACTAACATTTAAATAATAAACTAACATTTAAAATAACAGACATGTTGAGGATAAATCGGGAATATTTTTGTAACGACCCGACCAGTCGTTATGCGTTATCGTACCCCATTCCCTTAAATGAGGCTTCCCGTAGTTGCTTTTAACGATTTATGACTTGGGGACGGGTGATTCGGGATTTGGAAGAGTTTGGAATGGTATAGGAGCACTTGGTTCCTTAAGGTTGGCCTTTTTGGCCAAGTTTGACTTCGGTCAACATTTGGAGTAAACGAACTTGAAATCGAGTTTCGTCGGTTCCGGTAGCTTCGTATGATGATTTCAGACTTGTGCCTATGTCCGTAACGGGATTTGGATGACCCGGGAGCGTTTCGGCGCCAAATAGTGAAATATGATTCCTTAAGTTTAAGAATTTAGGTTTGAACCGTGTTTTTGTGTTATCGAGGTCCGAACGGAATTCCGAGACCGAAAATAGTTCTGTTATGTCATTTATAACTTGCTCGCAATGTTTGAGGTATGATTTTTGGTTTTAGGGTTGTTTTGGGTGCTCCGAAGGCTCGAGCGAGTCTGTATTATGATTTAGGACTTGTTGGTATATTTGGACGGGGGCTCGGGTGGGCCCAGGTGCCTCTCGGGCACCAAACGAGGCCAAAACCCAACTGAAGCAGTTGCTGGTGCGACCGCAGGTGCAGTTTCCCAGTCGCAGGTGCGGGACCGCTCCTGCGGTCCAAGCCTTGCAGGTGCGGCCTCAGGTGGGTTGCCCTTTTCTCGTAGGTGCGGAACAAGATCCGCAGGAGGGCTCCTCTCCGCAGGTGCATGCTCCTCTCCGTAGGTGCGAGCCCTAGTCCCTTGTCCAATTCTGCAAGTGCGAGACTGCAGGTGCGATCCTTGAGCCGCAGGTGCGGAACCACTGTAGGCAGTGAGTTCTTTAAAACACAGGATTTGTTCATTTTACTCCATTTTCTTCCACCATAGATGACCTTGAGAGCTTGGAAAAGAGCTTCACGACCTAGCTATTGAAAGGTAAGTGAATTCTACCTTAATGTTAGTTTAATACATGAATTCCTAGTAAGATTAACCTTCTAATTAGTGGAAATCAAAGGTTAGAGTAATAACCGAGGGCTTTATGAAAATTTAGGGAATTACCCGTTAATATACCATGAAATCATACAAAAACCATATATTAACGATCCTTAGGTTATGGGTAAGTGTTTCCTTCGAAAATTTCCGTAATCCGAGCATGCGGGCTCGAGGCGGGGATGAATTTTGGGATTTCTTCAATTAGGATGAAATAACTAAGTAAATAGGGGAATTTCATATTATTGAGTATAAATTTATGAACTTATGTATCATTTGACTAGTTTCGAGTCCTTGCGAGATGAGTTTGGAGTTCAGGCGCGTTCTTGACCCGTAAAGTAGGCTCGACACGAGGTGAGTCTTCTTTCTAACCTTTCCGCATGTTTGATTCGCGGGCGGGGAAGATAGATGCATCTATGGTTCGGGTCGTTCGACCATCGGCAGTGCACATTTACTATTCACGTCGTATTGATCGTACGTTCACGGTCTATTATATGTGTGATAGATTATGAGAAGCCCTGTAATTGAACTGTTGATTCTGTGAAAGAGAGAAGGTTAAACAGCTTGTATGTCTTGGAAAGGGATATGTGAGGGCACTAGAGAACGTTATCTGATGCTCATTTCTTTATTACTGTTCATTGCTGCTATTATTGTTCCGCCTGTATACATATATTTCATATTGTTTGACCGTAGTAAGTATCACGTCGACCTCTTGTCACTACTTCTTCGAGGTTAGGCGGGATACTCACTGGGTACATATTTGTGTATGTACTCATGCTACGCTTCTGTACTTAATTGTACAGGTCATGAGGCTGGTGCATCTGGTTACTAGTCCAGATTCCTGAGAGTATATTCTGGACCTGACTTCACGGTGAGCTGTTTCCCTTGGCGTTTCTCAGCAGCACTATGGAGTTGTCTTTTGTCTGTATCTGTCTACTTCTTTCAGACAGTAGAACAATTTATTTTACCATTTGTATATTCTATTAGTCTGCTTGTAGTCTCGTGACACTAGTTCCTGACACACGTAGTAGACATTATATTTTTGGACTGTATATGTTGATTTTTGAGCCATTTTGGTTACATAAATTTTATTAGTTTATCCATGTTCACTTCATGATTTAAAACATAAATTTGGTAAGTGTTGGAACCTTTTATTGAATAACGAAATCTTACTAGTAAATCAATTGTTGGCTTGCCTGACCCCGATGTGGGGCACCATCACGACCTGAGTTAGGATTTTGGGTCGTGACAACATGGTATCAGAACCCTAGGTTAACGTAGGTCTCACGAGTCACGGGTGAACCCATTAGTGTCTTGCGGATCAGTACAGAGACGTCTGTACTTATTTTCGGGAGGCTATAGGGTGTTAGGAAACTTTTCTCTATTCATATTCTATCGTGAAATCGATGTATACTAAATCTCACTCTTTTATTCTCTCACAGACAGTGAGGACGCGCGCAACTGACATTCCAGACCCGGGAGATGCCGCTACCCCCGTCGTTCGAGGACGTGGCAGAGGCTGGGGGACGGCACCGGCCCGAGGTAGGGGACGAGGGAATCCCAGAGCTGTTCCATTAGCACCCCCAGCAGAGGATCCTATTATAGAGGAGCAGGGTGAGGTGCCCCCATCAGATCTTTCCCCAGTGGATTTTATGACCGCACCAGGCTTCCAGGAGGTCATGGGCCGTATGATGCGGTTCATGGACTCTATGACTCAGGATGGTTTTTTCCAGCAGATCCTGCCACTTCTCAGGAGGGAGGGGGAGTCCATACCCCTACTGCCTAGGACGCAAGACATGCAGCAATAATATATCAGACCCCAGGTACACTGTCCGTGGGCGGGGCCCAGCCAGCAGTAGCACCTGAGCTCAAACCAGCTGCGGACGGCGATCCACAAAAGCTATTAGATAGATGGACTAGATTTCACCCTCCGGTCTTCGGCGGTGAGCGAGGCAAGGATGCCCAGGACTTCATTTATAGGTTCAGGGACATACTGCACAATATGAGGATATTGGAGTCCCATATAGTCGACTTCACTACTTTCTAGCTAGAGCGCAGGGCCCGCAGATAGTGGAAGTCTTATACTCTTGGCAGACTGGCAGGTTCTCCTCCTGTCACCTGGGAGCAGTTTACTCGGATGTTCCTGGACAGATACATTCCCCCCTCGGAGTGGGAAGAGCTGTGGTACTAGTTTGAGCAGCTAGAGCAGGGTCCGATATCGGTGACAGACTACGAGGCTAGGTTTTCTGAGTTGTCACGTCATGCACTTATGATACTACCTACAGAGGCTGAGAGAGTGCAGAGGTTTTTAGCTAGGTTACATCCAGGTATTAGAGCCAACATGGCCCGAGAGGTGGAGATGGGGACTCCTTATCAGCTGGTAGTGGAGATTGCTCGCAAGATCGAGGGTTATCGGTCGAGGATCAGAGAGCCGGTGTAGCAGGATAAGAGAGCTAGATTCTTCAGTGATTTCAGAGGTGCCTCAGCTGGGGGCAGAGGTCAGTTTGGCAGGGGCCGGCCCAACAGGCCCCCATATTCAGCACCACCACCACCTCCTCGTGGTGCCCCAGTGAGGCCTTACTTCAGTGCTATGCCAGAGGGTTCTCACCGTCCCCCAGTTATTCAGGGTTCTTCTACAGGGCAGCAGGCCATGCCACTGGTGAGATGTTATGAGTTCGGGGATTCCAGCCATATCAGGAGGACTTGTCCCACGTTTCGGGGCAAGGCAGTACATCAGGGTTATCAGCCTATGAGTTCAGCACTAGCAGTCCGGCCACCTAGAGCTGGAGGACAGGCCAGCAGGGGTCGTCCTATAGGGGGATGCCAGTCAGGGGGAGGTAAGTCAGCTTCTGTTCATTCCGGCAGAGCTCAGACGTCCGGTGCTCCAGCTAGATTGTATGCTATTCCGGCCAGATCAGATGTAGTGGCCTCAGATGCTGTGATTACAGGTATTATTTCAGTATGTGGTAGAGAGGCATCAGTGTGATTTGATCCAGGATCCACCTATTCGTATGTTTCAGCCTTATTTGCTCATTTTCTAGATGTTCCTCGTGAGTCCTTGGGTTCTACTATTTATGTGTCCATTCCTGTGGGAGATTTTGTAGTGGTAGACTAGATTTATTGGTCTTGTGTGGTTACCTTCTATGGGTTCGGGACTAGAGAGGACCTCCTATTGCTCGATATGGTTGATTTCAAGGTTATTCTAGGCATGGATTGGCTATCTCCCTATTGCGTCATTTTAGATTTCACTGCCAAGACAGTTACTCTAGTCATGCCCGAGTTGCCTAGGCTGGAGCGGAGGGGTTCCTTAGTTAGTGCAACCAGTCGAGTTATTTCCTTCCTGAAGGCTCGACATATGGTCGAGAGGGTTGTCTGGCCTATCTTGCTTATGTGCGGGACACCACCGCTGAGTCTTCGACGATTGATTCAGTGCTAGTGGTTCGAGAGTTTGCTTATGTATTTCCTTCAGACCTTCCAGGCATGCCTCTGAATCGTGATATTGACTTCTGTATTGGCGTAGCTCCAGGCACTCATCCTATTTCCATTCCCACGTACCGTATGGCTCCAAAGAAGTTGAAAGAGTTAAAGGAGCAACTTGAGGAGTTGTTGGCTAAGGGGTTTATCCGGCCGAGTGTATCG
The DNA here is from genome assembly GCA_005239495.1 of Nicotiana undulata. Lineage (NCBI taxonomy): Eukaryota > Viridiplantae > Streptophyta > Magnoliopsida > Solanales > Solanaceae > Nicotiana > Nicotiana undulata. The sequence continues at coordinate 46,819 of ML277123.1, read as the reverse complement.
CCGTGGGGTGCTCTGGTACTACTTGTAAAGAAGAAGGATGGGTCCATGCGGATGTGTATTGATTACCGCCAGTTGAACAAAGTCACTATTAAGAACTAGTATCATTTGCCGTGCATCGATGATTTGTTTGACCAGTTGCAGGGTGCTCAGGTGTTTTCTAAGATTGATCTGAGATCAGGATATCATCAGCTGAAGATTCGGGACTCGGATGTTCCAAAGACTGCTTTTCGTACGAGATATGGTCACTATGAGTTCCTGGTGATGCCCTTTGGCTTGACTAATTCCCCAGCAGCATTTATGGACTTGATGAATAGGGTGTTCAGGCCGTATATTGATTCTTTTGTCATTGTCTTCATTGATGACATTTTGATTTATCACGTAGCCTGGGCGAGCACGAGCAACATTTGAGAATTGTGCTCCAAACCTTGCGGGAATAGAAACTGTATGCTAAGTTCTCCAAGTGTGAGTTCTGGTTGGATTCCGTGTCATTTTTGGGGCATGTGGTATCCGGAGAGGGTATCAAGGTTGATCCTAAGAAGATTGAGGCAGTTCAGAGTTGGCCGCGGCCTACTTCAGCTACAGAGATCGTGAGCTTTTTGGGCCTAGCAGGCTATTATCGCCGATTTGTGGAGGGGTTCTCTTCTATTGCAGCCCCATTGACTAGATTGACTCAGAAGAATGCCCCGCTCCGATGGTCCGATGAGTGTGAGGAAAGCTTTCATAAGCTCAAGACAGCATTGACCTTAACACTAGTTATATTATTTCCTTCCGGTTCCGGGATGTATACAGTATATATTGACGCTTCACGCGTTGGTTTGGGATGTGTGTTGATGCAGGAAGGGAGAGTTGTTGCTTATGCTTCGCGCCAGCTGAAGGGTCATGAGAAGAATTACCATGTGGACGATTGGGAGTTGGCGGCGATTGTTCATGCAGTGAAGATTTGGAGGCACTACTTGTATGGGGTGTCCTGTGAGGTTTATACAGACCACCTAAGCTTGCAGCACTTGTTCAAGCATAGGGATCTTAATTTGAGGAAGCGCAGGTGGCTTGAGTTATAAAAGGATTATGATATCACCATTCTTTATCATCTAGGCAAGGCAAATATGGTAGTAGATGCCTTGAGCGGGAAGGCGGGGAGTATGGGTAGTTTAGCTTATATTGCAGCAGAGGAGAGACCTAGAGCCTTGGACATTCAGTCCTTGGATAATCGCCGGGTGAGATTAGACCTTTCAGATCCTCGCCGAGTTCTAGCACATGTGGTTGCTCAGTCTTCGTTATTGGGAGAGATTAAGGCTCGGCAGTTTGATGATTCGTGCTTGGCAGAGCTACGGAAGACAATGATTCGGGGTGGTGCCAAGGAGGTTACTATGGGTGAGGATGGTGTTCTGAGACTTCAGGGCCGTTTGTGTGTCCCTAATGTTGATGGCCTGAGGAAGAGGATTCTAGAGGAGGCTCATAGTTCACGGTATTCTGTTCATCCTGGTGCTACGAAGATGTATCGTGATTTGAAGCAGCATTTCGGGTGGAGGCGGATGAAGAAGGACATAGTGGGGTATGTGGCTAGATGTCTTAATTTCCAGCAGGTCAAGTATGAGCACCAGAGTCCAGGAGGCCTACTTCAGCAGATGCCCATTTCTAAGTGGAAGTGGGAGCGCATCACTATGGACTTCGTGGTTGGGTTGCCTAGGACTCTGAGGAAGGTTGACGCGGTTTGGGTCATTGTGGATAGGTTGACCTAATCGGCGCATTTCATTCCAGTATCTACTACTTATACTTCTGAGAGGTTAGCCCAGATCTACATTCGGGAGATAGTTCGGTTGCACGGTGTGTCGGTGTCCATTATATCAGATCGAGGACCTCAGTTCACCTCGCACTTCTGAAGAGCATTGCATAGTGAGTTGGGCACCCAGATAGATCTTAGCACAATATTTCACCCTCAGACTGATGTCAGTCGGAGCGTACATTTCAGATATTGGAGAACATGCTCAGGGCATGTGTGATTGATTTCGGAGGTCAGTGGGACCAGTTCTTGCCTTTGGCCGAGTTTGCTTACAATAACAGTTATCAGTACAGCATCGAGATGGCTCCATTTGAGGCTTTGCATGGTCGGTGGAGTCGTTCTCCTATCGGGTGGTTTGATCCTGGCGAGGCTAAGTTGTATGGCACTGACTTGGTGAAGGAAGCTTTAGAGAAGGTAAAGTTGATTCAGGAAAGGCTCCGCACAGCACAGTCCAGACAGAAGAGTTACGCAGATCAGAAGATGCGTGATGTATCATTTATGGAGGGAGATAAGGTCATGTTGAAGGTCTCACCGATGAAGGGTATTATGAGGTTCGGGAGGAAGGGCAAGCTGAGCCCACGGTTTATAGATCCTTTCGAGGTATTGAGGAGAGTTGGAGAGGTTGCTTATGAGCTTGATTTGCCTCTTAGTTTATCATGAGTTCATCCGGTCTTTCATGTATCCATGCTCCGGAGGTACCACACCGACTTCTCTCACGTGGTTGATTTCAGCACCATTCAAATGGATGAGAAGTTGGGTTATGAGGAGGAGCCAGTTGCTATTATTGATAGACAGGATTTCCAGTTGAGATCCAAGAGAGTTTCTGTTGTAAAGGTCCAGTGGAGGGGCCAGCCAGTCGAGGAGGCGACTTGGGAGTCCTAGGTGGATAGGCGGAGCAAATATCCCCACTTATTCAGCACTTCAGGTATGATTCTAGACCCGTTCGAGGACGAACGTTTGTTTAAGAGGTTGAGAATGTAACGACCCGACCGGTCGTTTTGCTTATAACCCCGTTCCCCTAAATGAGACTTCCCGTAGTTGCTTTTAATAATTTATGAATTGTGGGGACGGGTGGTTCGGGATTTGGAAGTGTTTGGAATGGTATAGGAGCACTTGGTTCCTAAAGGTTGGCCTTTTGGACTAAGTTTGACTTCGGTCAACATTTTGAGTAAACGACCTCGGAATTGAGTTTTGTCGGTTATGGTAGCTTCATATGATGATTTCGGACTTGTGCGTATGTATGTTATGGGTTTTGGATGACCCAGGAGCGTTTCGGCGCCAAATAGTGAAATATGATTCCTTAAGTTTAAGAATTTTGGTTTGGAACGTGTTTTTGTGTTATCAAGGTCCGGATGGAATTCCGAGACTGGGAATAGCTCTGTTATGTCATTTATAACTTGCTCGCAATGTTTGGGGTCATTACGATTAGTATAGGTCGGTTCGGCGCATTTTTTTAGCGAATTCAAGAACTTAAAGTTCTTAAGTTTGATTCTAGGGGTTTTGAGGTATGGTTTTTAGTTTTCGCGTTGTTTTGGGTGTTCCGAAGGCTCGAGCGAGTCCGTATTATGATTTGGTACTTGTTGGTATATTTCGACGAGGGCTCGGGTGGGCCCAGGTGCCTTCGGGCACCAAACGAGGCCAAAACCTAGCTGAAGCAGTTGCTGGTGCACCTGATCTGGTGTGACCGCAGTTGCGGTTGCCCAGTCACAGGTGCGGCCTCAAGTGGGTTGCCTTTTTCTCGCAGGTGCGGATCAAGATCCGTAGGTGCGAGCCCTGGTCCCCTTGTCCAATTTTGCAGGTGCGAGACCGCAGGTGCGGTCCTTGAGCCGCAGGTGCGGAACCACTGTAGGCAGTGAATTCTTTAAAATACGGGATTTGTTCATTTTACTCCATTTTCTTCCACCATAGACAACCTTGAGAGCTTGGAAAATAGCCCCACGACCTTGCTACCGAAAGGTAAGTGAATTCTACCCTAATGTTAGTTTAATGCATGAATTCCTAGTTAGATTAACCTTCTAATTAGTGGAAATCAAGGGTTAGAGTAATAACCCAGGGCTTTATGAAAATTTAGGGAATTACCCGTTAATTTTCCATGAAATCATACAAAAACCATATATTAACGATCCTTAGGTTATGGGTAAGTGTTTCCTTTGAAAATTTTCGAAATCCGAGCATGCAGGCCCAGGGGGTGAATTTTGGGATTTCTTCAAGTAGGATGAAATAACTAAGTAAATAGGGGAATTTCATACTGTTGAGTATAAATTGATGAACTTGTGTATCATTTGACTAGTTTCGAGTCCTTAGGAGACGAGTTTGAAGTTTCGGGCGCGTTCTTGACCCGTAAAGTAGGCTCGGCACGAGTTGAGTCTCCTTTCTAACCTTGTAAGATTGAATTGTCCCCATAGGTGATTATAAATGATTGTTTGTCCTTATTTGGGGGGGCTAAGCACGCACGAAATGACGAGAGTTCGTGCGTAGCTACTATTATGCCTTGTCGGGTAGTTTAGGATTCACCAACATGCTTTATGTGTTGTATTCGTGATCTTGTATGTGGACTAGGTAGTTTTATATCCTTGAATTTCATATATGAAGGCCTGGGAGGTTATGTTTCGAAATTTGGTATCATTGAATCCCTTTGTATGCTAGAAAGACCCCTGTTGATTATCTGAAATCCCTGAGGATTATGTATATGTATACGGGAACCCGAGTCGCATGTATGATTCGCTAGCGAGGCATCCCTCTTATTATGATAACCGCCTCGCATGTTCGATTCACGAGCGGGGCAGATAGATGCATCTATGGTTCGGTTCGTTCGACCCTCGGCAGTGCACATTTACTTTTCACGTCGCATTGACCGTACGTTCACGGTCTGTTATATGTATTATAGATTATGAGAAGCCCTCTAATTGAACTATTGATTCTATGAAAGAGAGAAGGTTAAACAGCTTGTATGTCTTGGAAAGGGATAGTGTGAGGGTATTAGAGAACGTTATATGATGCTCATTTCTTTATTAGTGTTCATTGCTGCTATTATTGTTGCGCCTGTATACATATATTTCATATTGTTTGACCCTAGTAAGTATCACGTCGACCTCTTGTCACTACTTCTTCGAGGTTAGGCGGGATACTCACTGGGTACATATTTGTGTATGTACTCATGCTACGCTTCTGTACTTAATTGTACAGGTCATGAGGTTGGTGCATCTGGTTACTAGTCCGGAGTCCTGAGAGTATATTCTGGACCTGACTTCACGGTGAGTTTTTTCCCTTGGCGTTTCTCAGCAGCACTATGGAGTTGTCTTTTGTCTGTATCTGTCTACTTCTTTCAGACAGTAGAACAGTTTATTATACCTTTTGTATATTCTACTAGTCCGCCTGTAGACTCGTGACACTACTTCCTGACACACGTAGTAGACATTATATTTTTGGACTGTATATGTTGATTTTTTAGCCTTTTTGGTTACATAAGTTTGGTTAGTTTATCCGTATTCACTTCATGATTTAAAACTTAAATTTGGTAAGTGTTGGAACCTTTTATTGAATAACGAAATCTCACTAGTAAATCAATTGTTGGCTTGCCTGACCCCGGTGTTGGGCGCCATCACGACCTGAGTTAGGATTTTGGGTCGTGACAATTTTCTCATCATGAACAAAAGAATCCATGATACCTCGGTGCTACTGTGCCTCAAATATCTAGCCCGGAACCCGTTTGTGAATATTTAATAATTAAACCTTGTATAATTATGAAAATTAATTATTTAATTTTATTATAGTAAAATACAAGTGAGTCATAAAAAAAATATAATAATAAAACTAACATATAAATTAATAACACTAACATATATAATATTAAACTAACATATAAATAATAAACTAACATTTAAAATAACAGACATGTTGAGCGATAAATCGAGATAATTTTCTCATCATGAACACAAGAATTCAGGATATCTTGGTGCTACTTGGCCTCAAATATCAAGCCCGAAACCCATATGTAAGTATTTAATAATTAAATCTTATATAATTATGAAAATTAATTATTTAATTTACAAACAAACATATAAAAAAATAAAACTAACGTATAAAATAATTAACTAACATATTAAAGTAAAATAATGTAATTAATATTGTTTAATTTATAGTAGATGACATGGAGGTTCCGTCTTTGCATCCCGCACCTGCCATCCTGGAGCTACTGTCGTTACAACGCGATCATAGGTCGTCCCACATATGGGAGGGATAGTTACTTTCCTAGACTTTCCGCGCCAGGAGAGTGGACGATATGTGGGGCTTTCTCAAGGACCGTGCTCTCCATCCCTGAATACTCAGACGCCTCCAGGATATAGGCTTTAATAGGATTGTGGAGATCGGCCAGCTGCAGTTGGATTGGTCGTTAATCACGGCCCTGATAGAGCGGTGGTGACTAGAGACGCACACATTTCATTTGCCTATTGGCGAGGCCACTATCACGCTGCAGGATGTGGAGGTCATGTATGGGCAGCCCGTTGATTGACACCCTGTTGCTCTGTTGCATGCCATGAGAGACTATATAGGTTTGCAGTACCTGGACATGCTGCAGCGGCTCACCGGTTTCCAGCCATCAGAGGAGATTGCACTGGTTGGGGCCAGTCGTCTGCAGTTGACGCCTGTCCGGCAACATTTGGAGGCATTGCACCCTGACATCATAGACGATACACCGAAGCTTCATATTTACCAGTACACGAGGCTGTTGTTGCTCCTTATGTTTGGAGGTGTTTTGTTCCCGAAAACTTCGGTGAACCTAGTCAGCTTGAAATTTCTTCATCATCTTGAGAGGCTAGATGATTTACCTCACTACAACCGGGGTGCTGCTATTCTCGGCTACTTGTACAGGAAGATGTGCCGAGCGAGCATGGGCACCCATCATGACATTGTTGGATTTTTGTCGTTGCTACAGGTGAAAACATATTTGAATACTCTATTCATTATAACATACCCAGTAAAACTATACCTTAAATTTTACGTCCACTATGTATGTTAGGTTTGGAGCTGGGAGCGGTTTCTGTAGTTGCAGCCACCTCTATCACCATTAGCTGCAGGTGCACCACCTCCGTTTCTCCCTCTGCCTAGGAGATGGGTTGATATGCGGGGATATGGACGAGAGTACGAGGCTTGACATAATCTCCCCTTGTGAAAGGATTTGTTGGATTTGCCGGAGGGCGCACAGGTAAATGTATACCTAAGTTTACTTGGCATGGGTTTATATGTGTTGCATATACTCAAGTTTTCTGTTGTTACTTAATAGTTCATTTGAAAGCCATACGGTGACGACCTAATAGCTGGCTTGCCCGATTATTACTCGGCTAGCCGACTATGTGGAGCTCTTCTGTCCCATTGATGTGCCTTGATATTGTGGAGCATCATGCCACCGAGCGGGTACTTCGCCAGTTTGGCGGCCCGCCTAGCATACTACACATTACTAGCGGATGATCGTTCTAGGGTGGACCAGAAATATATGACATAGCTAGAGGCATAGATCGATACTTGGGATCGGCGACTTGACATGATTCCCCCCCCCCCCTCTCACCACGCAGGACGGATACTGAGCATGATTTTATGGGATGGTACTGCAGCGTTACCCGACATTTTTGTTGGGAATCGCATTTATCGCACAGGGGGTCATTACGTTCTATACGCCAGGAGGCACGAGGCACTAGTATGTTATTTGGTATACTTACTTATAAATTTAACCTAGTGTCTGTAATTTATATTTTACATGTTGTGTAGGCTATTGGACTACATCGGTTCCACCAGTGGCGATTGCAGATGCAGCGGTATATCAGAGAGGGAGCAGCCTCTTTTCATGAGTATGGCCACTAGGTCACTGATCTGGCTTCCCAGACATTTATGCGAGGTGATGATCGCTTAGGATACACGCCTGACTATCTGGCGCCAGAGCAGTACCGTCATAGAGCACTAGTGGCGTCGGAGCGTGGTCGACGTGGTAGGCATGCCCCACGAGGTAGGGGTGTCCCACGAGGTCGTGAGGGTTGGCGAGAAGGTGGTCCCTAGTAAGGGGGCGTTGATGCACCTGTTGAGCATGTTGGAGGTGATAAGCAGGGTGACTTCCATGAGCCAGACTACCCACACAGCAGCATGTCGTCATTCAGCCTTCAGCTTCAGCTCACTCCAGGGACTTTGCAGGTGACCTTGTCAGATCCATTGTTGATCGGGGGCACGGGCATTACGCAAGAGTATTGGAATCAGTATTTTCCTAATCCTCCAGGACCATCGACCGTTGCTAATGATCGGCCGACACGAGGTGTGGATAGTGGGCGCCGACTGAGTTATGGCTCATCATCGAGGAATGCTGGGGATCTTCACAGGCACAGGTATGTCTGTATTACTTTTAAATTTTTAAATTTGTTTTTATCTCATTGATTAGCCATAAGTATCTTTATGTGTTATTTATTAAGGCTTCATCCTCGCCCATCACGGAGGCCACATTGTGCGATACTGACCTGGCTGCGACGGATGATTATATTCAGGAGCCCGACGAGACCATGGTAAGACAATTTAAATTTTTGTGACTTGACACGTACATTACAAATATATATTTTCATATATTGAAATATCTTATTGTTTTGTAGGTTACTGCTAGACAGATGGCCCATTCTACCGAGCCTACCAGCCCTACTGATGGTCATGTTGTAGCGCATCCTTCGATAAAGAGGCGATGTGATGATGATGATCCTGATAGCATAGCCAGGCGGGACGGGATGCGCCTCAGACCAACAGCTGCTCTGAAGCACACATGATGTGGGACGCATTGATTTGCTTTGTATTTTATCTACATATGACATTCAGTAAATAATAGCAATATTTTTTATTGTTTACATTATATGCGCTTTATGTTTTTATTTCTACGGTTCTTCATTATTTTAATAGTACAACACAGACACAAACATAGCAACTTAACATAATTTAAATTCAGTGCAACTAATGAAAATACATGACACGAAAAACATAAAGATAAAATACTGCACTCAACGCATACATGTGTTTGTTTAGTCACTACCGACTATTATTCTCAGCTCCTACCACTTAAAATTCTCTTCCATTTTATTTTATCTTCTTCCGCCTCTTTTAGTTTCTCCTGAAATGCCGCAATTTCTCGTTGCATTTCAGACTTAAGGCGTTGGTATTCACCGTTCTTGTTCTAATCATATTGAAAACATGATTTGTAGTATTCATGGTAAATGGGTTTATCATACAATTCTTCAAACATACAATGATTTTCGTCATTGCCTCTAAACCTATATAGATACATCCAGTATTTGCGCCCAATATTACCATCGGACCAACATGCCTTCATAATTGCATGTTTGCCACAATAGCACATTGGTTGGACATTACGTCCATACATTTGTTAAAGTTAGAAAAATGAAAAACTTATGGAAAGTTTTGCTATTTGTTTTTGTTAAGCGCAGATAATAACTAAAATGCGCTAGTTATTTATAGGCAAGACAACACACGAAATGTAGTATTTAACCGCGCTATGCTTCGTGTGTTAAAGATTCTTCCGGTTACATTACAACTTTTCCAGAATATAGCTTTTGCAGGCGGGCATCTTTTCAGGTCGACAAGACAACACACATAACGTAGTATTTAACCGCGCTATGTTTCACGTGTTAAAGATTCTTTCGGGTATAATACAGCTTTTCCAAAAGATAGTTTTTGCAGGCGGGCAACTTTTCAGGTCGACAAGACAACATAAATAACGTAGTATTTAACCGCGTTATGCTTCGCCTATTAAAGGTTCTTTCGGGTACAATACAACTTTTCCAGAAGATAGCTTTTATAGGCGGGCAACTTTTCAGGTCGACAAGACAACACACATAACATAGTATTTAACAGCGCAATGCTTTGCGTGTTAAAGATTCTTTCGGGTACAATACAACTTTTTCAGAAGATAGCTTTTGCAGGCGGGCAGCTTTTTAGGTCGACAAGACAACACACATAACGTAGTACTTAACTGCCCTTTGTTTGGCGTGTTAAATATTCTTTCGGGTACAATACAGCTTTTCCAGAAGATAGTTTTTGCAGGCGGGTAGCTTTTCAGGTCGACAAAACAACACACATAACGTAGTATTTAACCGCGCTATGCTTTGCGTGTTAAAGATTCATTCGGGTACAATACAACTTTTCCAGAAGATAGATTTTATAGGCGGGCAACTTTTCAGGTCGACAAGACAATACACATAACGTAGTATTTAACCGTGCAATGCTTCGCGTGCTAAAGATTCTTTCGGGTACAATACAACCTTTTTAGAAGATAGCTTTTGCAGGCGGGCAGCTTTTTAGGTCGACAAGACAACACACATAACGTAGTACTTAACTGCCCTATGTTTTGCGTGTTAAATATTCTTTTGGGTACAATACAGCTTTTCCAGAACATAGCTTTTGCAGGCAGGCAGCTTTTCAGGTCGACAAGACAATACACATAACGTAGTATTTAACCGCGCTATGCTTCGCGTGTTAAAGATTTTTTCGGGTACAATACAGCTTTTCCAGAACATAGCTTTTGCAGGCAGGCAGCTTTTCAGGTCGACAAGACAATACACATAACGTAGTATTTAACCGCGCTATGCTTCGCGTGTTAAAGATTTTTTCGGGTACAATACAGCTTTTTCAAAAGATAGCTTTTGCAGGCGGGCAGCTTTTCAGGTCGACAAAACAACACATATAACGTAGTATTTAACCGCTCTATGCTTCGCGTGTTAAATATTCTTCCGGACACATTACAGCTTTTCCAGAAGATAGCTTTTGCATGCGGGCATCTTTTCAAGTCGACAAGATAACACACTTAACGTAGTATTTAACCGCGCTATGCTTCGCGTGTTAAAGATTCTTTCGGGTACAATACAACTTTTCCAGAAGATCGCTTTTGCAGGGTGGCAGCTTTTCAGGTCGACAAGACAACACATATAACGTAGTATTTAACCGCGCTATGCTTCGCGTGTTAAAGATTCTTTCGGGTACAATACAACTTTTCCAGAAGATCGCTTTTGCAGGGTGGCAGCTTTTCAGGTCGACAAGACAACACATATAACGTATTATTTAACCGCGCTATGCTTCGCGTGTTAAAGATTCTTTCGGGTACAATAGAGCTTTTGCAGACGGGCAGCGTTTTAGGTCGACAAGACAACACACATAATGTAGTATTTAACCGCACTATGTTTTGCGTGTTAAATATTCTTTCAGGTACAATACAGCTTTTTCAAAAGATTGCTTTTGCAGGCGGGCAACTTTTTCAGGTCGACAAGACAATTGTTATTTTTAAAAGGGGTTTATTTTAGATTGTTTATCTGTATGATTATGTTAAATATCAATATGATTTAACAACAATGGAAAACTAATTTTATTTCATACATTCTGCAAGATAAACTAGTACATGCACTTATTACAACCACATTACGGAAATAAACACTACGTGTATCCTTGATAGTTGGCACATTAGATGAACTTCCACCAGGAGCTGGATTACCACTGCCACCCAAACCAGCTGAAGGACATTTACGACGGTCGTGTCCTGTTTGCGAGCATATGCCACATTTTCGCGCATAAACGGTATCACCAGTATCCATTTGGTTACGTATACGCGTTCTTTTTGAACTTGCCGTTGACGCAAAAACTCCTTGTTACACACTATTTTAAATGGTTCTGGCGGTTAATAATGCTCATCACCCACTGGCAGCAACTTTCCACTCTAGGTATTTAAGTATGCAGCAACGCTATATTCTTTATCAATATAGTTGGTTGGCCCTAAGCCTGTATATTAAAAGCACTTGATGACATGTGAGCACGACATGTGGTATATGGACCATTTATGACAAGAGCATAACCTTCTAGATTCATTTATGGTGGGTATATTATTCCCCCAATTTTGATGGATAGCGGTGCAAACTTCAAAAATATTTCGCTCGTGGCAATATTGTAAATATGAATGCCAATGTGCTCGCAAATGACATATCCCAGTTACCATAAACAATTTCAAACGCACATTTGCTCTCGAGAAATGCCTTTCTTTTGGTAACAGTACACCCATATTCCTGGTGGATGGATGTAATACACTCCTTGATCTTGTACCTTATGGGCGCATCAATGTGTGGAATCAAGATAAGAGAAATCAAGTCAACATCTAAGTTGAAGTGATTCCCACTGAATGTGTCCATTTCACAATTGTGGTGCCAATGTATTTACCTACAACCCACATATTTGTTTTCTTCATCTTCTCACGCAGCATCTAATTACAACCTGTAAACCATCTATGGAAAACAATCTTGTATACTTCTGGAGTTGACTCCCACACCGTCATCTCACAACACTCTTTTACGCTGTACATTCTCAGCACCCTACTTAGGCACGCTTTATTAGGGAAAAGCATGTCTTTTGACAGTAGTGTTGGTCTAGACTCATCCCACATTGTTGTCCAAATTTTGTCAGTATCCCTTGTGAGGGCATCCGCATCTGGTGTACTTGGAAAATGATCAAGATAGGGAATCTCCCTTGAATGAAATAGCACGTGGGACTCGTACACTCTTGGTCTGATGGGGGTGGAGCATGCTCCCTCATCAAATCAGGTCCTGCATTCCCTTTCTCCTCATCATCACCCTCATCAGGGAAGGGCGTGTCATCTCTGAACTCATCGACATTATTGTCATAATCACTGTTCTCTTCCTGACTCTGTGCATTTTCCAGATCCCGATTAAATATGTCGTCTTCAGGAAATTGATTCAGGACAGGACGTTCAAGTTGCTCATTTTCACTGCACAACCAACAAAATAACAAGTTACTCAAATTGATAAATACTTTACATATAGCTATATCACTTCACTTAAAAATCGTAATGTGTTGACATCCTATGATGGACATTATCCTGTTGGTAATGACTCCCGGATTGACCACCGTGATCCAACACACCAGGATTACGCATATTCCAACTGGCATTTGTTCATAACTTGTAAAATTCATATCTGGATGGTACCCTTTGTGGAATATATGAGTGTTAATACAAATTCTATGCAGCAAAAATAAATATCGTAACACAAAGGAAAATTGAAGTTTACCACTCATCTTGTGGATCATGTAAAGTAGGGGAGAAATTATTTCCTCGCTCCTCATTCGCCCATGGAGATCAGTTTAGATTAGGCCAAACTCTTTCAGCCGGAACCCGTTCGTCTAAAACTGCTCCAAAATAACCACCCGATGACTGAGGGATACCCCTGCTTTGCGCAACCTTATTACTGCGAACGTCTTCAACCTTGATGTACATTTCCAACATTTTTATCAAAAGAAATTCCCGGTATTCATCCGGAGTCCTCAAAAAATCTCTTAGAGTTTCATCATCCGCGATGTTAAACTCAACATAACAAGCAACCTCTTACGGAGTGACATATACAGATATCTTTCGGTTACTTTAAGGTTCACGGAATATTTGCTCACACTCATTTTTAAATAACAACAATACCAATCTATCATACTCCATTGTAAGTGGCAACTTACCATGACACAGTGGAGATAAACAATAGCTTACTGAGTTATTCGCCACCACAACCTCACCCTCCCTCCCTC
>ML277123.1:805-33236 GCA_005239495.1 Nicotiana undulata | reverse complement strand
CCCCCCAATATAATGAAACCCTGATTCTTCTCTCTTCAGACATTATCACAAAATACAAAACAACTTAACCAAGAAAATTTTCACAATACTTGAGAATATTTCTAAATGGATTTTTACAAAATCCTTAACGTCTTTAAACAAGGCAATGACCAATCTGGGGGGGGTCAAATTTATTGAGGTAAAGCGCCTTAAATAAGGGCTCTATACCCATTTGAATTATTGTTATGTCAGTTAAGCATAGAAGAATTATTGGTGGGCCCACAAAATATGTATAGCTCTGTAATAGAAGGCATTATACCTCCTGTCTTTTCAAATCCAGGTATAGCGCTGTAATAAATGGCGATATATGTATAACGCCCTTTTAAAGGACGCTATACCTTAATGGGCAAACGGCCATTAAGGTATATCGCTCATTAAAAGGGAGTTATATGTATTTTGGTCACTAACTTTTTTTTCCACGCATTTCGGTCATTTGAGTCCAAAAAAACCACATTTTGGTTCCGGACTCCCATAAGTCATGCAAATGCGAGAAACTTTTTTCCCTTTCAAATTTACTCACTTCTACCTCTTCCAAACAAGTGACAAATTTCCACTGAATTAAAGAGATAGGACATGCAGCCGAGACTACAGAGTGACATTGGACCCCTGCATCCAAAAGGATTTTGCAAAAGTTATTTCATTTTCAAATTAATACACTGTTGTACACCTTTTGATTCCACAAGAATGNGATCTCTGGTGGCGCAAACTAGTAAACTGAGTCATTTGCAAATAGGTGCCCTAACACACCTCAATCCGTTAGGTGGCGACTCTCTCTTTTAATAACCCTTCCTTTAAAAGAGTTGTCAATGTTGAAACCGAATTTTGCGAGAAAATTATATATATATATATATATATATATATAATTTTCTCGCAAAATTCGGTTTCAACATTGACAACTCTTTTAAAGGAAGGGTTATTAAAAGAGAGAGTCGCCACCTAACGGATTGAGGTGTGTTAGGGCACCTATTTGCAAATGACTCAGTTTACTAGTTTGCGCCACCAGAGATCGGTTAAGGGCTCAAATTACCTTCAGGAGAAGGTGTTAAGCACTCCTAGAAGTCCACAACGGTGGGTCCCGGCCAAACTAAAATCATGTGAATTAGTCTAATAGAGAAGAGAGGGAATTATTTTAATAGGAAAGGGGGGTCCTAAGTTTTTTAGCCTAAAGGATCACCCTGTGCAACATAAATAATACTTCTTAACTCCCTCAAGTTGGGGTGTTACTCATATTATTCACCGAGCACAGACCATCATCTCTTACCTGATTACTATCTTTAAGTTGTTTACCTAAAGCGCTCTATTTAATTTTAAGTCGTACCCTATGTGTGCACTACCCATCCCATGCCTATGATCTAGGAGGCATTTGGATCTCTATTTCAGGGTGGTTCCAGACCTTAACTTAGGTTGCTCAAAAGGAAAAATACTAAGCGACATACAAAACAGTCTAGGACTTTCAAATTTAAGCAAGTATGGGATCAAGTTAGCCTCCGCATTTATACATCAAATGCACGCCAAACTGGTTAACATTAACAGACATTAATTAATTGCAGAATCCTATAGGCAGGATATCTATGTGATGTTGAATGAACGAGCAGGCAGTCATGTACAAAATCAGTTTCTTAGTGCGATTATTAGAACCTACATAAATTTGCCTACTGATTTTAGCATAATACGATTAATCCTATTACAATGGTATCTAGGTGTTTCATGCGGTAATAAATAGTGGTAGGTCACAAAAACAATATCCTGATTATTTGTTTTAACCCTATAGGCATTTTTCTAATGAGGGTAACAACACAGTGTTTGGAGACTCATGAATAGCGGACATAAATGACAATTAAATAGATTAAGGCATGCATTCTACAATTTGATCCAGTTTTAGATACTATAGGCATGATTTCTATAATTTGATCAGGTTTTAAATCCAATAGGCATGATTTCTATAATTTGATCCAGTTTTAGATCTTATAGGCATCATTTTTGTAACAACCCTACCGGTCATTTTGAGATCTAGTGCGTCGTTCAGCGGTTTGAAATCATGAGCAACATTTTTTCAGGTATTATGACTCGTGGGCGTGGTCGGAGTTGAATTTCGGGAAGTTCGGAGTCGAATTGGAAGGAAAATTCTCATTTCGGAAGCCTTAAGTTGGAAGAATCAATTAAGATTGGAATTTTGAGTAAACGACCTCGGAATTGGGATTTGAAGGTTCCAGCATGTTCGTATGATGCTTTCGGACTTGGGCGTGTGTTCGTAACGGGTTTTGGATGACCCGCGAGCGTTTCGGGGCCCAATAGCGAAATAAGAGTTTCCTTAAGTTCAAATTTTGGTTTGGAACGTGTTTTTGTGTTATCAAGGTCTGAACGGAATTCCGAGACCGGGAATAGTTCCGTTATGTCAGTTATGACTTGCTTGCAAAATTTGGTGTCAATCCGAGTAGTATAGGTAGGTTCGGCGCATTGTTAACGATTTCAAGAACTTAAAGTTCTTAAGTTTGATTCTAGGGGTTTTGAGGTGAGATTTTGAGTTTTAACATTGTTTTGGGTGTTCCGAAGGCTCGAGCAAGTCCGTGGGATGAATTGGGACTTGTTGGTACATTTAGTTGGAAGTTCCGAGGGCTCGGGTGAGTTTCGGGTAGGTCCCGGAATGTCTTTAGGCTTAAAACATTGTTGTTGCAGGTCTGAGAAGTCAAATCTCTGAACCCACCACCGAGGTCCGCGGTCATGTTTTTGTGGTCCGTGGTGGAGGAGCTGGGCCACTGGTCCGATCTTGGAGGCCTATATTGGTTGATCTACAAGGAATTGTGAGATGATTCAAAAACAAAAGTTGTATCCCTTCTTGTATAGTTTCTAGAAAGGTAGAGAAATCGTAATTTGGACATCGGTAGAGAAAGTTATGACCAAAATACTAAAGCATGTCACTACAGTCATTTTTCTTGGTTTTCTTCACTTTTTCTTGATCTTGCCAGCAAGGTCCGCAGTCGTTTTTGTGCGGACCGAGGTCGGGGCCTAAGAGGGGTATAAATAAGTGAGATTTTTAGTTATTTTTCATTTTTTAAAACCCCAAAAACATAAGAGGCGATTTTCTAAACACTCCTTCTTCTCCAAAATATTTGTAAGTGATTTCTAACTCATTTTCTTCACCCCTTAACTTCTTTTTACAATATTTCACCCTAGAATCTAGGGTTTTCATGGTGGAATTGGGAATTTTGGGTAAAACCTAAGAATATTGAATTTTGGGGATTTAGACCTCAAATTGAGGTCGGATTCAAAACAATTTATATATCCGGGCTCAGGGACGAACGGGTAATCGGGTTTTGGTCCAAATTTCGGGTTTTGACCGAGCAGGCCCGGGCTCGATTTTTAACTTTTTGGGGAAAGACTTTAGAAAACACACTTCCATGCATTAGAATTGATTCATTTAGCATTTATTGATATAATTAAGTAACTTTTGACTAGTTTCGAGTCCTTGGGAGACGAGTTTGAAGTTTCAGGCGCATTCTTGACCCAGAAAGTAGGTTCAACACGAGGTGAGTCTCCTTTCTAAACTTGTAAGAGGGAATTTTCTCCATAGGTGATTTAAATGATTATGTGTAATGTTTGTGGGGGCTACGTATGTACAAAGTGACAAGAGTCCGTACGTAGTGGCTATTATTGTTATGTCCGGGTAGTTACGCTCACACCATGCCTTGTGTTTTTCCTCGGATAAGTTATATGCTTTATGAATTCATGCTATATGTAGTTGCTCCCTGAGATCATGGATTTTGGTAAATTAAAGGAATGGTTCGTGGAAGTGTAAATTAAGAAGATATTGTATGTGCATGTGACCGCTTCGCAATTTACATTCCGCGAGCGGAGTGTGATTTCCCCCACTCTCATGGGAGCGGGCAGTACGCCACGGCGAATTGAAATATGTACTTATGGTTCGGGTCATTCGACCCTCGGCAGTGCACAGGTATGATCATTTTATGGCTCATTCGGTTGTCCTTATCCCGTATGCGCATGATAAATTGTTAATGATTTCTTGGATATTGATTTGACAGATATTTGGGGGGAAATTAAGTAGTAATTGTTTATTTACTTCCAGTATTTATTTGGATTTCAGTGCCTTTAATATTTGTTGCTTTACTACCTTCATATGCCTACCACTTTCATCATATTCTGTTAAATTATATTGTTGGACCTTAGTGAGTGTCAAGTTGACCTCTCGTCACTACTTCTTCGAGATTAGACGGGATACTCACTGGGTACATATTTATTTATGTACTCAAGCTACGCTTCTGTACTTAATTGTACAAGTTCTGAGGCTGGTGCATCTGGTTATCAAATCGGAGCTCGATTCTAATTATAGTTGGACCTGACTTCACGATGAGTTGCTTCTCCTGGAAATTTCCTTGGCAGCACTATGGAGTCTTCTTTTGTTATTTCCCGTCTATTACTTTCAGATAGTGGGACAGTTCTATTGTATCTTTTGTATATTCTGTTAGTATGGCCGTAGGACTGGTGACACTAGTTCCTGGCACACACGTGGTACATATTATGGTTTACGGGTTTGTATATATATCGGCTCATGCCTTTTTATGATTGATTTTGTTTAAATTGGTAATTACCCTTTCCAATTAATGCTAAAGCTTCAAACATGTTACACGTTGGGATGTTTAATTAAATATGGGAAGAATCTTAGTAGTATAAGTGCTGTCTTTCCTGACCCTGGTGTTAGGCGCCATCACGACCTGAGTTAGGATCTTGGGTCGTGACAACATGGTATCAGAGCTCTAGGTTCACATACGTCTCACGAGTCACGGGCATTGTGATGACCCAAAAGGTCATCCTAACGTAATTCTAGCTAAATTTGTGTTTTGAGGCCTTGAAAGCCTCCGTTAATCTCACCTCAATATGCGTGCAAAGCCCGAGCGTGTAGCCGGGAAGTCTTTACATTGAAATTGGATGAAAAATGGAATTTTTGATAATTAAATGAATTAAGTTGACTTTGGTCAACATTTTTGGTAAACGGACCCAGACCCATGATGTGACAGTCCCGGAGGGTCCGTAGGAATATATGGGACTTGGGCGTATGCCCGGAATCGAATTCCGAGGTCCCAAGCCCGAGAAATGAATTTTAAAGGAAATTATTTTCTGGAAATAATAAAGGAATTTGAAAATGAATTATTAAGTGACAGCCGTGTTACCGGGCCCGTATTAAGGTTACGGAGCCCGGAACAGGTTTATTATATGTTATTTGTCTTATCTATGAAATTTGGTGTGAAATGGACTTGAAACGACGTGATTCGGATTAAAAATGGGAAATTTAGAAATTTATGAAGTTTTAGAAAATTCTAAGAGTTGTGAGGTTTGATTCGATGTTCTTGATGATATTTTGGTGATTTAAATGCTTGAATAAGTTCGTAAGATGTTTTGGAAGTCGTGTGTGTTTTTTGTTTTGAGCCCTCAGGGCTCGAGTGAGTTTCGGGTAGCTAACGGGGTGTGAAAACATGAAAAATCTGGTGTGATGTTGCAGGTTTCTGAGGTCTGGTGTGATACCCTTCGCGAACGCGAAGGGTAAATAGTGTGGCTTGGGTTTTGTTCTACGCGAACGCAAGGGTACGGGCGTGAACGCAGAGCTATGGGGGGAACTGCTCTACGCGAACGCGATGCCCCTCTCGCGAACGCGTAGTATTATAGGGTGGGGTCTGTTGTTCTTCGCGAACGCGGGCAGAGGCACGCGAACGCGGAAGGTTAGGGAGTCAGACCTACGCCAACGCGGCCCTGGTTCCATGAACGCATAAGTCCCAGCTGCCAACCCTTCGCGAACGCGGCCAGTGGCCTGGCCCGCGAACGCGAAGGGTAAATCCCTCCTGTGATTTTTAAAAACCCAAAAACATAACCATTTCGGGATTCTTTCCATTTTCCACTTCTCTTTTCTTCCCCAAGCCTCCATAACCGAGAATCAAGCTCCCCAACCTCCATAACTCCATAGGTAAGTATTGTTAACATCATTTTCTCTTATTTTCATCAACTAATCACTAGATTCTAGGCCTAAAATCATGGAATCAAAGTAGGAATTAGGGATTTTAGGTAGAGTTGGGTTTTTGAGAATTTTGGGTGATTCAACCTCAATTTGGGGTCGAATCTTAAAACAAATTATATATTCTAACTCGTGGGGTTATGGGTGATCGGGTTTTGGTCCGAGCCTCGTGTTTGGACCAACCAGGCCCGGGGTCAAATTTTGGAATCTTAGGAAGAATGCTTTGAAATAAATAATTAGGCTATGGGTTTGATTTATTGAGCCATTATTGATATACTTGGGTTGATTATGCCTAGATAATACCGTTCTGGAGTCGGATTCTAAAGGAAAGGCTGTGAATGAGGCTTAACTTGCATTTTTGGAGCCGAGGTAAGTGTTCGGCCTAACCTCAATTTGATGGATTAGGTATAGAGTCTTATTTGCTATGTGTAACTAATGTCCAACGTATAGGCGTGGTGACGAGTGCGTAAATGTTGCAGTCAAGCATGCCCGTGAGTCAATTATGATGAAACTTACTGTGTCCTTAATATTCCCCGCACTATGAGTAATTGGTGAATTAGTAGTGATACCTTGATGTTGTTTCATGACGTGGGGAGTTATTGAGTTATTTGTTTCAGTTGAGGCTTACACTGTGAAATTGTATTTCTGATGCGAAGTTGGTTATAGCTGAGACCCTTGTCGGGCATTTGTTGAGTTTTTAACTGATGATTTCTCCTTGCCGGGACAATAGAATTTTATTGAGCATTTCCATGCACTTGAGACTTCTTAATGTTGACTTTCACATTATATTGTTGCTTTGTTTTATTATTTGTCGCACGAGGGGACATGCCGTGCCGACTGTTTGTTACTTATCACACGAGGGGACATGCCGTGTTGATCACTGATTATTATATACGCACGAGGGGACATTCCGTGCCGAGTGATTGTGAGGTTATGCACGAGGGGACATTCCGTGCCGAGTGTTATTATATACGCACGAGGGGACATTCCGTGCCGAGTGATTGTGAGGTTATGCATAAATAGATATTTCGTGCCGAGTGTTATTATATATGCACGAGGGGATATTCCGTGCCGAGTGTTATTATATATATGCACGAGGGGACATTCCGTGCCGAGTATTATTATATACGCACGAGGGGACACTCCGTGCCGAGTGATTGTGAGGTTATGCACGAGGGCACATTCTGTGACGAGTGTTATTATATACGCACGAGGGGACATTCCTTGCCGAGTGATTGTGAGGTTATGCACGAGGGGACATGCCGTGCCTTATGTTGTTCATTATCTGTTTGAGAAGTTAAATTCCTTCCTTTATCTTTATATTTCAGTTGTTACCCCGTTCTACCGTGCTAGCATTTTGTTGCCCCTTTTACCCCCAACATGTTCTCCCCGTATCTGTCTTACTTGCTTATTTCCGTCGACATTTTCCTGTTATTATATAGAATTGCACAGGTACATATATTGTTGTCGGTCCTAGCCTCGTCACTACTTCGCCGAGGTTAGGCTCGGCACTTACTCAGTACATGGGGTCGGTTGTACTGATGCTACACCTGCACTTCTTTATGTTGTGCAGACTACGCAGCCGGACCCGGTGATCACTGACGGTCGGAGCATCTCATCAGTTGATACAGGGGACATCGAGGTAGACCCGCAAATGTTCGTGGGCCTTGGCGTCACCTTCTACTCTTCACTTTCAGCTCTGTCTTACTTTATATTTCAAAGACAGTCCTATGTACTTATTTTCAGACCTTTGTTTTTAGTAATCTCTTAGACAGTTCGTGAGTATGTGACACCAGTTCTGGGATTTATATATGGGTTTTATTTCGAAATTGCTGTGTTATATTCTGGTTATTTGTTAACCTTCACATTGCGTACCATCGATGCCTTAGTTATCTTGTTCGTTTTAGCTGTTAATGAGTTTTATTTAGTTCAAACGTTGGCTTGCTTAGCGGGTTTAACGTTAGACGCAGTCATGGCCCGAAGGTGGGATTTCGGGTCGTGACAGGCATACCCAGTAAAGTCTTGTGGATCGGTACGGAGACGTCTGTATTTATCTTCAGGAGGCTATAGGGTGTTAGGAAACCTCTCTTTATTTATATTCTATCATGCGGTTTGATTCCTTTGAGGCTTATGCCTATGTTTCTTCCTACTCAATCTTACGCGTCGCGAAGCGCTTGCTATGAATCAAGAATTTGAGGAATTGAAATGCTGCTACGGATAGGGTGCATGATGTTTTCCATGCTTAATTGGTTGGGGCTGTTGTTGTAGCCCTGCAGAAGGATAATATGTTGTTTCAGCCAGTAGCTGTGATTCTGAGAACTTTGAGGTTATTCTCATGTTGTGAAGATGCTTACGATTGGTTATCTCGCGATGTCGATATGATGGTAGAATGCTTGCCCATATGTTAGGGTAATGAATGGCTTGAAGGGAGGTCTTCCCAGAGCGTGATTTTGAGATTTCAGCATTTCAGTTCCGGCGGAGCAAAGGCAGTTAAACTATAAATGGTCAGGTTTTGGATTGATAAAGTAATAAGACTTGGTGTTATCAAGCGAGGTGGAGTTTTCCTCTGTGTCGTGGTATCACTGATTTTGATCGAATAGAATGTGTTAAGTTCGTCGATGCTATGGTTTCATCGGTTGCAAAGGGTTAGAGTATTGTGAAGAAGTATTGAAGAAGCGGCTGTCAGAGACCGTGAGGTGCGGTGGTTCAATATTGGATAAGTATTGATAATGAATGCAGCTCGAGAAAGATGATCTTCGGAGAGTTTAAAGTCGTGGTGATCTACTGGTTTAAGAGTTACAGAAAATGATATTGAATTGGGCAGCATACGATGAAGGAGGACATGTGAGAAGTGCTAGGCAGTAGTTCCATTTCTAGGAGGCCAGGTGTAAGAAGCGGAAGTCGAGTAGTCGCGTAGAGGGGGAGTTAGAAAAAAGTGGGAGAGTGGCAGCATAGTGGTGAATTAGAAGATATTGTAGCGCATTTAGTAGATGTCCATGAGGAGCGGACGGACTGGTAAAGTTGGTGAATGAGAACAGGCTTAGGATGGGGTATTGATGTTGTAGAAAGTTTGCAATACAGTGTCATTGGAAGGTGTCAGTTGGTGATTTCCACAGGTGGGTTATCTCATGTGAGTAGGTTAGCGGTTGTGTGCTTGGCAAGTTTCTGTGAGGAATTCTAGTGGCTATTCGGTAGGAGTAAAATGGTAATTGTGCATGGGATTTGATAAACGTGTGCAATAGTTGGCCCTATTGGACCAGGGTTAGGTTTCGGAAGATCCAGAATTTTTGCTTAAGGCATAGGCGAGTTGTTAGGGTAGTGACTCAGTCACGTGCTTCATTGAAAATGGTGTTCATGTGTTAGAATAGCCTTGGAGTTGATTGTATTCGGGGCCAGTCAGAGTGGGTGACTTTCAATAGCAGTCCTAATGAATTCGAAGGTTAAGAATGCGGTGCTTAAGGGTTTCATGTCTGCAGTATGGCTAAGGATCGGGCCTTGCAACGGATTGCGATAGGAGGCCTGGAATGTTCCGAGATGTTTTCGGCTTGCAGTATAGTATTGGAGGAATGAGAGAAATAACTCCGGAATTGTAGATAGGTTATCATGATGGGTATATCAGTCGAAGAGGTGAATGCGCACAAGGAGGGTGAGACAGGTTGTGTGAGTGAGACAACATGATCTCGTGAATCAAGGCCACTCGAGATGAGCGAGAATTGAGTTCGTTATATGATGAATGGAGTTACTATTATTTCTGAGGTAATTAATAATAATTAAAAGAAGATATATTGGTTATCCATGGTTGAAATGACACATGTACGACAGTGATTAGTTCCTTCAGTATGATTAAGTTATGCATGTGGTTGTGCTAGTGTGTGCGATGCTTTTTGGACGCCGTAATGGATTTATTTGGAAGCATTCAAGTATTATGGCTTGTCAGGCGTAGGAGGATACCAAAACGATTATGGTGGTATGGACTATTCCTTGAGGATTTTCCCGTTTTGGGATTTTGAGAATTCACTCGCGTGTTGTTACGGTTCTCTTGAATTGAGGTGAGTAAAAGGTTTCTATAGGATGAAGTGTTCCCCATATCAACGGTTCAGGAGTTATGATGGAATTCCTATGCTATTCCATAACGGCATGTTGGGGTGCAGTAGTCAGTGTAGAGTCGGAAGTAAGGATCAGGGTTGCAGTTCGGACTTGACAAGGATGTCATAAGCTCAGATGAGCAAGAAAAAGGGGTTTGAAAATTCAGAGTAAGCTGGTATTGTCTTCATTGTCACCTGAGATTGGTGTTTGATGAAAGAGGCTTTGCATCCTGGTTATGGGTTCTTGATTTGTTTTACAGTGTTAGTGTGGTCGGTGGTATGGATGTGCAAACTTGTTACCTTGTGTAGAAGTTCGTGGAAGCGTGAACACGGGAAGATTGTATAAGTGTGACATGTAGTCACCTAATCGATTGAAGATTTAGACCAAGTATAAGGAAGTACAATATTGCTTATTTGAGAATTCATGCCTGGAAGGTGTTCGGTTCAGTTGGTTATGGATTTTGGAATGTTGTCCCGCCTATGATGGTTGTTCTCGCGTGTTATGAGAGGAAGTGGGTTATTACGAACTCGGGTAAAGTTATTAGCCTAGTTCAGTGCGAGCGAAATCGGCTTGAAGTGTGTAAAAGGATTTAAACAAACTCATGGGCCCCATGTGAGTCAGATGTGCTCATTTCAGCATAGCGTTCCTCATGGAAGGGTGTTGGAATGTCAGATATTGTTCCATCTTCGTCCAATTCATGTAATATTATGATTGTGCCGTTTGAGTTGTGAAACGTCTTGATAAATTCCTATGTGCTGAGTTTCCGCGTAGTAATGATGTTATGTGAGCAGGAGAGCTCTTGAAATTTAGAGTATATATATCGCACCTCAGTTGTGCTTAAATTTGTAGCATATGGCCCCAGGATGGTGTTATGCACTTACCGTGCTTGTGACCGATATTCAGTATTTTGTGGTAATGAGCAATTTAGCTCGGTGTGTATCTTCTTATATAAATTTCATGTGTGGATAGGGTGGCACGCCGCCACGAGTATGTTAGTTGGATCGGGTTGCACGCAACAACAGTGTGATGTTGAGTAAGGTTCATGTATTTATTTTCTTGTGTTTTGCTTCCTATTTTCTAAGGAAAGTTCATTATAGTTTCGTGAGTTGATTAGTCCCTTCCTAAGTCCTTTCTTTATGCATCATGTTCGAGTTGTGGCTTATTGGCGCATTGTAGCATCATGTGAGACTGTTGGTCATGTATGGGGTTATTGGTTGTCCGAGTGTTTCATACTGGGTAAGACAAGACTGTTGGATCAGGGATCAATGCGATAAGATTTTGTGAAGTATGGTAAAGGACAAATACCAGTATTTGGGTAGTAATGAGGTGATGATTTTAGTCAAGGGGAAATATTCAATGTTTGGTTAACTCCGCTGTGGATTAGAAATTTCTACACGTTGTCGCGCCCCCTTTTTCCTCGCAAACTTGAGTGCGGAGAGATCGGGTTTATGACATTTAGGACAACTCCTTAAAAAGAAGAGTCGCCACCTAACGATTTTTATGGTGCGTTAGGGCACCTTGAGTAGTTAACTCATGAAACTAGTTTGTGTTACCAGAGATTGGGTAAGGGCTTGAGGTTATCCCAAGGGGAAGGTATTAGGCACCCCTCGGACTCCACAACTGCGGGTCCCGGCCAAATGATTTCGTGGATTTGGACAATAAACAAATAACAAACAAGGCTCACATAAGAGTGGGTTTCAAGCAAGTATTGGGGTTTTTACTAAAAGTTGAAATAGATCAAAAATAAACATTTGAGAAAGTGTCCTAGGTTTAAAGCAAAATGGATCACCTCAATGCAATACCCGATAGGCAGAGCTACACGTGGTATTAGCGCACCGGTCATCATATCCATATTCTACCCTTCCCACCCACAAAGGTATTTAAAATGCGTGTGTTGGTCACGAAGCATATTGCGTGCTATTACCCGTCTCGTCCTATCAGTCCCGGAGGATGTTTTGGACTACTATTCCTACATGGTAGGTACAAGGCTGAACCCCTAGGTTTGAAGGACAAAATTCTAAGCGACAACATAAAAACACATTTAGGACTGCAAATATAGGGGGGGACACACAAAAGCAGATATGAGGCTCATATTTCCATCCACAACTTATGCACATGAATAGCACGACTCAAACACAAAGAGGTCTCAAATTTCAGAACCTAAGGCAGGATGTCTACATGTGAATACAGTAGCAGGACAGTCTAATTTCTGAGTTTTTAGAAGAAGTGTCTTACCAGTTTTTAGACTATTAACTCTCATTTGTAATTAGCTAAGCAGTGCACAGAAACAGTTTCCAGTTTTAATAAATGTTGATACCTAAGGCTCGCCTAGGCGTATTAAAAATAATCCAGTTACCCTGTTTTAGTCTCAGTAAATAGAAATAGACAGGTTGAATTTGTTTAGACTTTAAACAAATGTGGATGCAGTGTCCTACAAACAGGATATCTAAATGCATGCAAGAGTGTAGAATGATGCATATTTTCTTATTGCACAGAAACATTTTTACCATATGACTTCTAGATGTCCGCGACAGTATTTCTAACATAGGACCCTAGCATAGACGACATGAACATGCTGAGAATGAATTCCTAAGGTGACATGGTCTCTAATGCAAATATTAACAATTGATGTTATTATTGTACCTAAAAAGAATTTCTAGGTATAGCAACTACGAGCATGCAAAGGCAGGTCATTATAACAACCATTTTATAGTTATTTTAACTACGAACAGGATTTCTAAACGAGGCAATAATTAGGCCCGAATCTTCCAATCCTCAATCCTTTCGAATTTCCATAGCCTTTCATAGTCCGGGTGTGTCAAAGTTCCCTAAGGTCCTCGTGGGTTCCCGGGCAATGCTCACACCCAGACATAGTTGCCAAGAATTAAGCATGTGCAGTGTGGAAATACCAGCCTCAGTGTGTCAAAGTTCAGAGGGAACTCGAAAGGTTCCCTAAGCAATGCTCACACTGAGGGGGTAGAACTTAAGAGTCTAGGAGTAAAGTGAAGTGCCATGGATAAATTTAAAAGAGTTTTGACAGAGATTGAGTGAGAAAAATGGTTTAAACAGGAAAGACTAATTTGAAAAGTAGTAGTAAGAACATTTTGAAAATAGTAAAGCATCTAGAACAATAACATATTCAGAACAGAGTTGAACCAACGCAAGGAAGTTGGGGATTGGGAACAGATATGAAGCATGCAAGCGTGAGCATATAGGGGTCAGGATCACACAGGAATTTAGAATCAAGGAGGTCCCAGGAGTTCAAAGGTCCAATGTATGCTAGGCATTTCAAAATCAATTACCGAAGTATAGGATGCATTATCACACAGAGATTATTGTTGGGGAGCATTGAAGTAGAAACTAAGGGGGACACAAACATGCTGCATCTAAGAAAGATACTCATTCAGGGACATGTGATAGTCATGGAAATAGATATACTAGTTACAAGTCGAACAGCAAAACCATAGGTAAAAATAAACTAAGAACAAGACGTATTGTAGTAACAATAAAATCATGTTGTTTTGAAGGCTTGAATCGAAATCAGGACATACCAGTGAAGATATAATGAACACAGAATGAGTAAGAGAGGGAGAGATAACCACAGTTATCCTCGACTTGTAGCCGGCTAACACTAAACAATAGCAAGTAACACCAAAGTAATAGAGCAGAGAGTTTTAGAGTGAGAGAGAGAGCGTTTTAACCACAATTGTTTGTGTGTCTATTAATAAATGGCTAGAGCTTTTATAGTTGAAAGACAAGTAGTAAATAAGGCAGGAATTACAACAGCATGGTAATTAGAGATTCGAAATCAATTAGTAAGGAAATCAGGGCAATTGTTCCCTTAAGTCAAGGGATTTCAGAATTCAAATGCTAAAACCAGCAGCAAATAAGGTAATAAAAGGTCAGTACATGATTAAATAAGGAAAGAGTCCAAGTTCATTAAGTATAGGGAAACAAATTAAGACTCGACTCAGAAAACCATAATTAAGGAAGTGATACCAGTAAATGGAGCGTCTTAGTAAACAAGGTAAGTGAATCAATCAGTTTAAATAAACAGGCAGAGTTCTAGGGTTTTGAAATACATATTCTCAATCAGATCATTCAATAAGGAAATTAGAGTCAATCAAGAGAGATTCATGCTCTATGTTTCAACACATATATAGAGAGGCTAATAGTCATAGCAACGGACAAGTCCAGAGATGCATAGGTCCAAATAAACAATCACATATAGGTAACACAAGTAGGTTAGGCTTTAGAAAGCTTGTTCGAAATATAACAATCACATAGTCATAATAGGAATCAAATAATCAGGTCAATACGAAGAACCCAGACAGAAAAATCATAAAAGTTAGGGTTTTGACATAGGCGAATTAAAAAACAACCAAAAGTATAGAAGCAGTCATGATATGCAAAGAACAGACTTAAACGCAAAGAGAAACTTAGTTTTAACAGAACATAAAAAGGTTCCGTGAAAAACCCTAATTTTGAAAGGAAGTAAAACTGTTTAAAACTAATGATTCTTAAAGCTCGAGTCAGGAACAGTGTAAAACACAAAGATACATGCATTGAATCGTTAAAACAACCTAGATCTAAGAGATTTAGGCAAAAATTAGGGCCTCAAAAGAGAATCGAGTAGAACCGGAAAACCTGCTGTAAAACTCAAAGGTCATAACGGATATGGTGTGGCTTTTCTCAAAACCCACCGGAGAGACCAAGAAAAACCAAAGCAGGAACCCTAGGTGCGAGTCAGCATGGCCCAGGCCCTCGAGGGTCTCACAGAGAAGATGAGCTAGATGAGGGAGACTCAAGGAGGCTCATGGTTGAAAGGATGGTGGCCGGAGACGTCCAGAGGAAAGAGGTGGAGCTCCATTGGAGACGAATATACGGAAGATGACTATAGAGAGAGCGAGATACGAGAGTTAGAGAGATGAGTGGTAGGTGAAGAGTGAGGGGTCGGTTTGGGGCCAATTTGAATTAATTAAGGAAATAGGATTCTGGGCCGTTGATCGATTTCTATAAACGACTCAGATAATTAGAGGGGTTGGGCCGGGTAGAGTTTAAGGATTGGGATGGGCAATTTGGGTTGGTTAAGTGGGTAGGAGATCAGGTGGGGTTGGGTTAGAATTTGGCTAGGATTTACATAGAAATAGGCTAAATGTTACATACCCAATTAAGATAGGATAATTAATTCATTAAAATAGCTAATAATCGTGTAAAATGAAATTAAGACCAAATAAATGAAATTAAGATGATTACCTAGTATAAAAATATAAAATGATCAGTTATGGATTTTTTTTAAAATGACATAAATGTATACTTGTGCTATTATTGCAAAAATTGTTGAAATTAGCTAAATAGTGCCAATATTGGCTAATTTGGGAAATAATCAAATCCTAATGGAATTAAATAGGATTATGAATAATATATTGAGTAAGAAAATATCTTGAAATCATTTATAACATCATTTATGCATAATTATGAATAATTATTGAACATAAAATATTAAATAAATAGGAAATAATTTGATAAAAATACGAAAAATTATGTAAAAATAATAATTACCATAAAGAGTGATTTTGAAGGCATATATGCAAGTTTGAAAATAATTTAGAGGAAAAATTGGGTAGCAACAGTTGCCCCTCTTTACCCGGGAAGGATGAAAGAGTTGTCGGGTAAAGACATGATGGCCAATTTTGACCGAGTGAAAATATTATAAAAGATTTAGGCCGCACACTGGCTCACAAGAATCAGGTCGTATGTAGTTCAGGAATCACTGGCGAAGTCTACCGGTGACGTTCTATAAGGACGGACGCAAGGTGTAAGGCAAGGTGAACGGGAAGGCTTACGGGTTAATAAAGAGAACTGGAGCGGTCCGCTCCTGCCTGGCTGGCGGTTCCTAGCCGTATCTCTTGCAAATGAATAACAAGAAAATATTGTGCGTAATTTAAACATGATGCAGATTCTCGTTGGTCTATGAATGCTGTCTTTGGACGGTTGAGGATGACGTCCTTAGACCATGATGTCCTGGGCCATGAATCGCTTGATGCGGGATTCACAGGCTATGAAATGATGTTATCGGGCCATGAGGATGGTGCCTCCAAACCATGATGCCTTTGAATAATGATATGCAAACTGATAAAAGAGATCCTCGGGCCATGAAGATAGTTCCTCTGAACGATGACGCCTTTGGATATGTTGGCGATATTTCAGCCCATGAAAAATGCAATAGTATGATGCTGACAAGACAGCGCTTAGTCTTGCGACATGGATAGTGGTTGCTTTGAAAAGTAAATGGGAGGCAGCGTTTTAGCCTCGAAAGGCAGAATGGTAGCCTTATGCAGGAAATAAAATGCAGATGGAGACAATGCTTAGTCTCGAAAGGTAGAATAGTAGCCTTATGCAATGCGGAAAATAAAAATGCAAATGGAGACAATGCTTAGTCTCGAAAGGCATAATGGTAGCCTTATGCAAAGAAAATGCAGATGGAGGTAACGGTTAACCTCGAAAGGCATAATAGTAGCCTTATGCAGGAGATAAATGCAGATGGAGACAGTGCTTAGTCTCGAAAGGCAGAATGGTAGCCTTATGCAATGCGGGAAATAAAATGCAGATGGAGACAATGCTTAGTCTCGAAAGGCATAATGGTAGCCTTATGCAAAGAAAATGCAGATGGAGGTAGTGTTTAACCTCGGAAGGCAGAATGGTAGCCTTATGCAAAGAAAATGCAGATGGAGGTAGTGTTTAACCTCGGAAGGCAGAATGGTAGCCTTATGTGATGCGAGAAATAAAAATTCAAATGGAGACAGTGTTTAATCTCGGAAGGCAGAATGGTATCCTTATGCAATGCGAGAAATAAAATGCAGATGGAGACAATGCTTAGTCTCGAAAGGCAGAATGGTAGCCTTATGCAAAGAAAATGCAGATGGAGGTAGTGTTTAACCTCGGAAGGCAGAATGGTAGCCTTATGCGATGCGGGAAATAAAAATGCAAATAGAGAAAGTGTTTAGTCTCAGAAGGCAGAATGGTAGCCTTATGCAATGAATAAGATGACAATAAGAATTCTTAGATGGTGATAGATTGCGGCGATATGATTGTTGTGAGCGTTGCGATAATGAAGTGTCGTTGGTGATGATAATAAATGTCGGCATGTGTGACGAGTTTGAGAAGCGTGTCTTTAAGCAATGTACGTCCTTCGGGAGGATAATATGTTTTGGGGCTTTCTCCATCTTTGTGCCTGCATCCAAAGAAAAATCATGAGTTCTGAAAAGGGGAAAGGTTAGTTCGTATCCCCGCTGGCTTGGCTTGGCATGTCTGCTTGATGATGATGACATTGTTTGTACCATAGGGGTAGAGTTTGCTAAACAAGCTGTTTAAGTGAAATATGCATGATTTTGTAAAGATGCGATATAAGCATATAGTCTAAAAATAGTTTTTTAGATGAGCCGACGATCGGGACGCAGTCCGAAACGTTGCAACCTCTCCTGCCTCGGAATTTTGAGGTTCCTCCTCAAAATTCTGCCCCAGTTTGATGGGTGAAAACTTCTGACTGTTGCTCGTGCGGCGATCAGCTGAACTTGCTTCAGAATTTGAGGGTCCTCCTCAAAATTCTGCCCCAGTTTCCATTCATGGGGAAAAAGAAATTTTTATTGAATTGTGACCGAACCCATAGGGCTTCCTACGTATTCCCTCTTAAACGGGAATCAGGTCAAGCGTAGTTCAATTGCAGCGTCCTTCTTTATCATTTTGAAGATCGGCTCACCGATGACTGTAGATTGTGCTATGAATCGACTGATGTAATTGAGCCTTCCCAAGAAGCTCATAACATCTTTCTTGTTTCTTGGCGGTGGTAGTTCTTGAATGGCTTTGACCTTTGACGGATCCAATTCTATTCCCCAGTGGCTCATAATGAATCCCAGCAACTTCCCAGCAGGAACCCCGAATGCACACATGCGGGGTTCAGCTTTAGATTATATTTTCTCAACCTGTTGAAGAACTTTCTTAAATCATCCATGTGATCAGCAGTTTCTTCGATTTGATAATGATGTCGTCCACATACACCTCGATCTCTTTGTGAATCATGTCGTAGAATATGGTAGTCATGTCCCTCATGTAGGTGGCCCCTATATTCTTTAAATTGAACGGCATCATCTTGTAACAGTACACTCCCCAGGGCGTGATGAATGTCGTTTTCTAAGCATCTTCCTCATCCATCCAAATTTGATGATATCTAGCGAAGCAATCCACGAAGGACTGTAGCTCATGCTTGGCGCAATTGTCCATTAGAATGTGTATGTTTGGCAAAGGGAAGTCATCCTTAGGACTGACCCGATTGAGATCCCGGTAGTCGACACAGATTCTGACCTTCCCGTCTTTCTTTAGCACAGGTAAAATATTGGCTAACCATGTCGGGTATTCCACCACCCGGAGAACTCTGGCGTTGATCTGCTTGGTAACTTCTTCTTTGATTTTCAAACTCATGTCAGGTTTGAACTTTCTGAGCTTCTGCTTTACCGGTGAACATGTCGGATTGGTCGGCAATTTGTGAGCCACAATGGACGTACTTAGACAAGTCATGTCGTCATATGACCAGGCGAATATGTCCTCATACTCGTTTAGGAACTCGGTGTACTCTTTCTTCTCTGACGGCGACAAATGGATACTGATGCGTGTTTCCTTGACGTTTTCTAAGTCTCCCAGGTTGACAATCTCAGTTCCATCCAAGTTGGACTTAGGTCTATTTTCAAAGTTTTCGACCTCTTTAACAATTTCGTCGGGTATATCGTCTTCGTCTGAATCAAAGTCCGTTTGTTGCGTTGACTCATTGCACGTCACAGTCATCGGTTCATCAAGTAAAGTAATAGTAATGTTGTATAGATAAAGTAATAAGAGAAAACGGTAACAGTGAACATCGGATTCATAAAGAAATTGAAAGTTTCTTGGATAAATTGAATAACTTGTTTTGAACATTGAAGATCTTATTGCGGGAATTGAAGAAATGTAGAAAAGGGAAAATTGTTTAGTAAATAAAACAGTAAATAATGCTTGTTTTTAGCCTTGCTACCCCGAGGCTCGGCGGGCTCTGGTGGTTCTGATAGACCAGTTCTTAAGGTATGTTCCCTTGCTTACTGCCTATACGGAAGGGCCTTCCTCCCCCTCCTCCTGGAGAATAACACAACAATCCATGTCATCATCCTCTAGAAAC
Source organism: Nicotiana undulata (assembly GCA_005239495.1). Taxonomy (NCBI): domain Eukaryota; kingdom Viridiplantae; phylum Streptophyta; class Magnoliopsida; order Solanales; family Solanaceae; genus Nicotiana; species Nicotiana undulata. Next base: position 13,887 of record ML277123.1, on the reverse strand, counting down.
AAATTCCTTAGTGCAGCGAGTGCTTCTTCTTTGCCTGACCCATAAGTAGCATCGGCCTGCTGGAAGGTCTGCTCCAGATGCGGTATCGGCTGCTCCAATGGGTAGTAAGGACCGCACCAAGGTGGCGACCAGCTATTGAATTCTTCCCATGTGCATGTTCCTTGATCTTGATGGGTTTGGAGATTCCTTGAAGGCTCTTGCGAAGCCCTTTACCAGGCTCTTACCCATTCCAGTTTAGTATGCTCTCGATTTTGCTACCCCACCATTTGTCTTTGTCAATGGCGTTGACTCGCTCAATATGGTGATAAGTTTCTCCACCTAGTTTTCTCTTTCCATCAATCATAGGGATAGTCTGGCGATTGTAGATAGGGTTTCTACCGTCGCCGTGGATGATTACCTCTTTGTGGTTCCACTCGAATTTCACCGCCTGATGTAGCGTTGATGCGACGGCCCCAGCAGTATGTATCTAGGGTCTCCCTAACAGCAAGTTGTAGGATGTCGGCACGTCTATTACTTGGAAGTCCACTTCTAACCAGGTTGGTCCCATCTGTAAGCATAGACTGATTTCCCCCATGGTAGCTCTTTGGGACCCGTCGAAGGATTTCACGTGATTGCTCCCTTTCTCTCTGTTAAGATTGGAACCTTCGCCGATCAAGATCCTTGTGATGAAATGATCTTCGCATTGCACAGTGATGTGCAATGCTTTGTTATGTCCCAATCCCTCAGGTGGTAACCCGTCTTCATGAAAAATAATTTTGTGACTTTCCAGTACCTGGCCCTCCATGTTGGCCATTTCTCAAATGGTGATGTTGGTCGGCACGTATGCTTCGCTCAACACTTTTAGTAAAGCATTTCTGTGCGTCTCGGAATTCTGCAGCAAAGAAAGAATGGATATTTGTGCTGATGTCTTGTTCAGTTAGTTGATGACCGAATACTCCTTAGCCTGTATTTTCCTCCAAAGATCATCGGAACCTGTTTCAATGAGGGGAGGGCGATTGGTGGCTTGTTTGCTTGACTCAGCCAGATGTTCAGGGGTATAGACTCTACCAGTTCTCGTCATACCCTGTGCTGTGATGGCTTCCTCAAACCTATTTTTACCTTTCCTTCTTGCCTCGGCTGTATAATCTCAAGGGATAACATCTGAATAGAAAGGTGGTGTGGTTTACATTGCTACTGGAATTGGCGTGGTCGTTCTAACTTCAACTGGAGTGTATGTTAGGGGTGGCAGGACTGCAACCTCGAGTGGTGCTGGTGCATTTGCTAGAGATACAAACTCAACTTCAATTAGCACTGGCGCCTTCGCCTTTGCAGGCGGCGCCGCTTCAAGCTCAGGTGGGATAGACATATTCACCTCGGCATTCTCAGATGGATGAATCTGGACTATGATCGGGTTGAGAGTTACTGCAGGCTTCTTTGGGTCATCGCCTTCTGCGATCAACCCGATTGACCCCTCGGGATCCCAATCATCATCTATCTCAATCATATGGATACCTCCACCCTTATGGTCTGGTAAAGGGTTATTGCGGACATTCGGAGTGGGGTCTTTTGCCACAATAATCTTGTTATCAATGAGGGTCTGTATCTTATCTTACAGAGAGCGGCATTCTTCGATGGTGTGTCCTTTCATGCCAGAATGGTATGCACAGGATTTGTTTGGGTTAACCCACTGAGAAGGGTTCTCAGAGGTGGAAGAAGGGATAGGTGTGCCGTAACCAGCAACTTTGAGCTTTTCATACAACTGGTCGATGGGCTCGTCTATAGCGGTATATTGCTTTGGAGGGCGACGATCAAAGTTAGGGCGAGGCCTAGGGAAGTTTTGACGGGTAGGGGGTGATTGATAGTGAGGTGGCTGGGAATTATAGGTGTTGTAGATGGGAGCGGGTTGTGAATATCTAGGTGAGGTAGGTTGATATGTGGGTGGTGGAGGTTGGTATGAAGGTGAGGGTGCTTGGTAGTTTGAGGTGGGCTGATATGTGAAGGGAGGTGTTGGGTAGACTTGCTATTTGGGTGGGGATTTGGCTTGTTGTGCAACCATTACAGATCCCACCTCTTTTCTCTTAGACACACCACCGGACTGTAAAGCCTTGTTAGTGGCTTGCAAAGCTTCAAAAATTGTAACCATACCGCTCTTGATACCTTCTTCAATCCGCTCTCCCAATTTGGTAATGTCAGAGAACCTGTGGCCTTCAACCATCATCAGTTGTTCATATTATTGCGCGTCCTAAGCTCGGACAAAGAACTTGTTCATCTGTTCTTCCTCCAAAGCAGGTCTGACTTTAGCAACTTCCGACCTCCAACGAGTAGCATACTCGCGAAAGGTTTATGTGGGTTTCTTCTTCAAGTTTTGGATGTAGATCACATCTGGTGCGTTCTCTGTATTGAATCTAAACTTGTCCATGAAGTATTTTTTCATACCTACCCAGTTCGACCTTTTCTTAGGGTCTTGGCTGATGTACCACGATAGTGCATCTCTCGTCAGACTCCTCATGAACAGCTTCATGCGGATCCTTTCGTCTTTTCCTACGCCAACCAACTTATCACAGTAGGTCCTCAGATGGATCCTTGAATCGCCAATGCCATCAAACATCTCAAACTTTTGAGGTTTGTACCCCTCGGGTAGTTCAACATCAAGTTGTTTGCAGAGATCTTCATAGTTCAAACCTTCAATTCCCTTGACTCCCTCGACACCTTGAACTCGGCTAGTCAGTTTTCTAAGTTCCTCAGCCAGATTCTTGATAAGTAAGTCCTTCTCATCAGATTCAAATGTATGTAAGATAGGCAGAATGGAGTGGGTCACAGTTTCCACGTAGATGGGATTGTTGTAGTCATGGAAATGGTCTTTCGTGGGGTTTTGTGGTTCGGGATGGATGGTGGAGTGTTGTTGTGGCAAGTGTTGCATGGTGCAGAGAGAGTTTGGTGAGGTGCAGGGTGATTTGGTTGTTTTGGGATATTCAGTGGTGGTGTAGGGTTGACGTCAGGGACATTGAGGGAAAATGATAGTTTAGCCAGATTCCAGACCTGGTCGAGCTCCTCTTGAAACATCAACAATTTATGTTCCAATGGTGACATGTTCTCATGCAAAACCTGAATACGCCGGTGTTCAGTGGTCTCAACCTGTTCAACCGTATTGTCTTTCCTGATAACGCTGGATTCTGCCATTTGACTTTTGCCCTTGTTTCTACCTTTGGGAGGACTGAGAGGAGGAGTAACTGGAGGCCCTTTGGATCTTGTGCGGTAGGCGGATGATGTCAGACAGTGCGAACTAACCTTTGGAGAAGGGGATAATAACTAAAAGAGAAACAAAACAAAAGGTAACCGAGTCAGTGAGGATTATAAAAAATTGCAGAAATTAAACACATAATGCGGAAATGTAAAGCGTATCCTAAGTTGGGGACCTCTTTGTGCCCGAGGTAGGCCTAGCGACAAATTAATTTGGAGAACTTAAAATGCTAAATGCCTCATTTTATTGATAGAAAATAGACAAATCTTAAGATGACTCTAAATATGCGAGAATAAAAGGCACTAATGGCCATAGGCCTTATTACATTAATGAAGAAAAAATAAGACACCCCTATCTATTTAGTCCCAGAAGGACCTTCCCTAGATTCGGCATTCTTGCTTCCCTCGATCAACTTTCCCAACTCGCGAAGTCCCAGCAGTAGGTAAGTTCTAGCTAAGTATCCCCCTTCAGCTCCCTTAGCCTTTTGGCAAGTCTCGATCCTTTTGATGAATTTCTCGTCTAGTTCAACTATGCCTTGATCCAAGTAACTCAACCTCTGGTTGGCGCTGAAAGCCATGCCCTTCCATTCCTCGATCAACCTTTTGTTGGACTCATGTATCTTGTGGTTATCATCCTCACATTCATGGATCCTTTTGCGCAGTTGGTTGTACTTGACTTGTGCTTCAGCTTTTTTGTCTATAACTCGGTGACCTCGAACGAACCCCGGCTCGATTTCACCACCCATATCTTCTTCTAACCAACCAAGATAGAAAGGAGTTCTACCGGCGTGATACCTGTCTGGTTTGATGGTGTCCTTTTCGAGCCTAATCCTGCAGTGCCATAGGTGCTGAGCTTGGCACTTGTGAAGGCTATTATCATTCTGGAAGTCTTCTCGAAGATGGCTTATTTTCTCAACCCTAGGTATAACCTGCCTTCTACCTGCTTGCCTCATAACTCCCAGAGGGACGTAAGAGTATGTCCCCCTTAGACCAATCAGTATCAGAAATGAAGCATCTCGGGATCGAATGATGAACTCGTATATCGGAAACCACTCGAACATCCATTCAACCTGGTCCTCGATTAAATTAACAAATAATTCAACCCATCCTTCGGCATTCTCCGGCTGAGCGAACATGTTGGGAATATAGTTCATTCACTTTGGGTGATAAAAAGCGATATGGTCATCCCAAACCCTTCGATGTATGTCTTGTCGGTATTACATTTTTGCAAATGTTCTATGAGCCAAAGTTGGAGTAATAAGTTGCAACCTTCGAAATGCCTTGCTCCTCGTTGACACATTTCTAGGGCCCGATATATATCTGTGACGATCATGGGCACAATGCTGAAATCCTGCCCGTCTATCCCTTCCATTAGTGTCTTAGTTACCATGGCCAACCTAGTATGTATCCTTTCCTTCTTTGTCGGGAATACAATTAAACCCAGAAAGCAGACCATGAAGACGAACACTCGGCGATGGAAATGCCCTAGAGATGTGATGGCAAATTCATCTTGGTAGGTGCGGTATGACTTGTTGTGGCCGTACCTTTCGTACAAGTAATCAAAAGGAATGTACGTGTCCTTTAGACACACCAGTTCTGGATTCTTCTTTAGACCCAACATTTTGAGGAAACCTCTGCCTGTGCAGTTTTCTGGCTTCAACAACCCTGGATATTCCCAAGCTAGGCTAATCCCCCGATTTCTTCTAGCAAAGGTGTTATTTCAAGATTCCCAAAACGAAACACGGACCTATCGCAGTCCCAGACCAGAGCAGCGGCCTCTACCATCATTTGTTTGGTTGGATGTATAGAAGAGATGGTAGATTGCCCAGGTGTTTTCTAACGAGAGTTTTGTCACTATAGTGGAGGTCTTCCAACCAATTCAGCAGCCTAGGGTGAATATTGGCGACCATACCGAATCTGGGGACTTCATGCCTCATTTCTGCAAAACGGACAAATTTAGGCCCTTTACCCCCACCAGACTCGACTATTTAACACCAATAATTAGCAGGACGCATTTAGTTCTCCAAATAAATGCACAGAGCGTGAGGGTGTCCATTTGGGTTCCAGGGAAACCCAGTGGACTTTAGACAAGGTTGTCTTAAAGGCTATTGTGCGGACAACACGTTAACCTGGCTAAGTTTGACCATGATGCATGCAACAGTATAACGGAGTAAGGTTTCTATGGGGTTTTAGACTGGTACCCTTGAGCGGACAACTCAAGGGGGAAGGCACGGAACATTCGACTACACCGTTGATCGACTAGTTTTACCGCAAATACGCCTTTCTGAATTTAGGGGGTAATAGTATAGGAATAGCGCAACCACTCATTGTAAGCGTTGCTATAGGATTTTGTTTGGCACGAGTGGAATATGAATGATGAGCATGATATGCAATAAATAGCATTTAAACAAGTAGGCATGTATTTGCACGTTAAGGAAAGCGGTAAAGAAAGGAAATACAACAGTTATAATTGAAAGCAGTTATAAAAGAAAACAAAAGGACATGTCAGTTTTGTTCAAATGAAATAAATGCTTGAAAGAAGTAAAATGATTTAATGGCATGTAACAGGGAAGAGGAAAGGGTGCAAGTACTTAAACAGAATTGAAAGGTCCAAATTCGCGAAACAATTTGTAATGGTAAAAGCCTAGGGATATCCCCAACAGAGTTGCCATGCTGTCGCGCCCCCTTTTTCCTCGCAAACATGAGTGCGGAGAGATTGGGTTTATGACATTTTGGACAACTCCTTAAAAGGAAGAGGTTCAAGGAAGAGTCGCCACCTAACGATTTTTATGGTGCGTTAGGGCACCTTGAGTAGTTAACTCATGAAACTAGTTTGCGTTACCAGAGATTGGGTAAGGGCTTGAGGTTATCCCAAGGGGAAGGTATTAGGCACCCCTTGGAATCCACAACTCTAGGTCCCGGCCAAATGGTTTCGTGGATTTGGACAATAAACATATAACAAACAAGGCTCACAAAAGAGGGGGTTTCAAGCAAGTATTGGGGTTTTCACTAAAAGTTGAAATAGATCAAAAATAAACATTTGAGAAAGTGTCCTAGGTTTAAAGAAATATGGATCACCTCAATGCAATACCCGATAGGCAGAGATACACGTGGTATTAGCGCACCGGTCATCATATCCATATTCTACCCGTCCCACCCGCGAAGGTATTTAAAACGCGTGTGTTGGTCACGATGCTTATTGCGTGGTATTACCCATCCCATTCTATCAGTCCCGGAGGATATTTAGGACTACTATTCCTACACGGTAGGTACTAGGCTGAACCCCTAGGTTTATAAGATAAAATTCTAAGCGACAACATAAAACAACATTTAGGACTGCAAATATAGGGGGGACACACAAAAGCAGATATGAGGCTCATATTTCCCTCCACAACTTATGCACATGAATAGCACGACTCAAACACAAAGAGGTCTCAAATATCAGAACATAAGGCAGGATGTCTACATGTGAATACAGTAGCAGGACAATCTGATTTCTGAGTTTTTAAAAGAAGTGTCTTACCAGTTTTTATACTATTAACTCTGATTTGTAATTAGCTAAGTAGTGCACATGAACAGTTTCCAATTTTAATAAATGTTGATACCTAAGACTCGCCTAGGCGTATTAAAAATACTTCAGTTACCCTGTTTTAGTCTCAGTAAATAGAAATAGACAGGATGAATCTGTTTCGACTTTAAACGAATGTGGATGCAGTGTCCTACAAACAGGATATCTAAATGCATGCAAGAATGTAGAATGATGCATATTTTCTGAATGCACCGAAACGTTTTTAACATATGACTTCTAGATGTTCGCGACAGTATTTCTAACATAGGACTCTAGCATAGACGACATGAGCATGCTGAGAATGAATTCCTCAGGTGACATGGTCTCTAATGCAAATATTGACAATTGATGTTATTATTGTACCTAAACAGGATTTCTAGGTATAGCAACTACGAGCATGCAAAGGCAGGGTCATTATAACGGGTCATTATAACAACCATTTTATAGTTATTTTAACTACAAACAGGATTTCTAAATGAGGCATTAATTACAACAGCCTTTTCATGGTTATTAAACGTGATTCTCTAAGTGAACATGAATGTGATGAGATGCTGAAATAAATAGACCTAAACATGATTTCTAATGCATGGCAGGCATATCCTATGCATGATAACTATTGCACACATATAAAGTAAATACTATAAGCATGTTTTCTACCCATAACTATACTAAGCATGCATAATCCCACCCCATTTTTCACTATCCAACCCCAAATATTTGTTTACAAGTTATTACAGGCCAGGAATAATGAATTACATAACTAATAGAAATATAAGAAGTTATTTCTATAGGGAGCCTTCACTTAGGCCCAAATCTTCCAATCCTCAATCCTTTCGAATTTCCATAGCCTTTCATAGTCCGGGTGTGTCAAAGTTCCCTAAGGTCCTCGTGGGTTCCCGGGCAATGCTCACACCCAGACATAGTTGCCAAGACTTAAGCATGTGCAGTGTGGAAATACCAGCCTCAGTGTGTCAAAGTTCTGAGGGAACTCAAAAGGTTCCCTAAGCAATGCTCACACTGAGGGGGTGGAACTTAAGAGTCTAGGAGTAAAGTGAAGTGCCATGGATTAATTTAAAAGATTTTTGACAGAGATTGAGAGAAATATGGTTTAAACACGAAAGACTAATTTGAAAAGTAGTAGTAAGAACAGTTTGAAAATAGTAAAGCAACCACAATAATAACATATTTAGAACATAGCTGAACCACACGCATGGAAGTGGGGGATTGGGGACAGATACGAAGCATGCAAGCGTGAGCATATAGGGGTCAGGATCACACAGGAATTAAGAATCGGGGAGGTCCCAGGAGTTCAAAGGTCCAATGTATGCTAGGCATTTCAAAATCAATTACCGAAGTATAGGATACATTATCACACAGAGATTATTGTTGGGGAGCATTGATGTAGAAACTAAAGGGGATACAAACATGCTGCATCTAAGAAAGATACTCATTCAGGGACATGTGATAGTCATGGAAATAGATATACTAATTACAAGTCGAACAGCAAAACCATAGGTAAAAATAAACTAAGAACAAGACGTATTGTAGTAACAATAAAATCATGTGGTTTAAAAGGCTTGAATCAAAATCAGGATATACCAGTGAAGATATAATGAACACAGAATGAGTAAGAGAGGGAGATAGCACAACAGTTAGCCTCGACTTGTAGCCGGCTAACACTAAACAATAGCAAGTAACACCAAAGTAATAGAGCAGAGAGTTTTAGAGTGAGAGAGAGAGCATTTTAACCACAATTGTTTGTGTGTCTGTTAATAAATGGCTAGAGATTTTATAGTTGAAAGACAAGTAGTAAATAAGGCAGGAATTACAACAGCATGGTAATCAGAGATTCGAAATCAATTAGTCAGGAAATCAGGGCAGTTGTTCCCTTAAGTCAAGGGATTTCAGAATTCAAATGCTAAAACCAGCATCAAATAAGGTAATAAAAGGTCAGTACAAGATTAAATAAGGAAAGAGTCCAAGTTCATTAAGAATAGGGAAACCAATTAAGACTCGATTCAGAAAACCATAATTAAGGAAGTGATACCAGTAAATTGAGCGTCTTAGTAAACAAGGTAAGTGAATCAATCAATTTAAACAAACAGGCAGAGTTCTAGGGTTTTGAAAGACATATTCTCAATCAGATCATTCAATAAGGAAATTAGAGTCAATCAAGAGAGATTCATGCTCTATGTTTCAACACATATATAGAGAGGCTAATAGTCATAGCAACGGACAAGTCCAGAGATGCATAGGTCCAAATAAACAATCCCATATAGGTAACACAAGTAGGTTAGGCTTTAGCAAGCTTGTTCGAAATATAGCAATCACAGAGTTATAATAGGAATCAAATAATCAAGTCAATACGAAGAACCCAGACAGAAAAATCATAAAAGGTAGGGTTTTGACATAGGCGAATTAAAAAACAACCAAAAGTACAGAATTAGACATGATATGCAAAGAACAGACTTAAACGCAAAGAGAAACTTAGTTTTAAACATACATAAAAAGGTTTTAAGAAAAACCCTTATTTTGAAAAGGAAGTAAAATCGTTTAAAACTAATGATTCTTAAAGCTCGAGTCAAGAATAGTGTAAAACATAAAGAGGCATGCATTGAATTGTTAAAACAACCTAGATCTAAGAGATTTAGGCAAAATTTGGGTCCCAAAAGATAATCGAGTAAAATCGGAAAACCTGCTGTAAAACTCAAAGGTCATAACAGATATGGTGTGGCTTTNACATGCATTGAATCGTTAAAACAACCTAGATCTGAGAGATTTAGGCAAAAATTAGGGTCTCAAAAGAGAATCGAGTAGAACCGAAAAACCTGCTGTAAAACTCAAAGGTCATAACAGATATGGTGTGGCTTTGCTCAAACCCCACCGGAGAGACCAAGAACAACCAAAGCAGGAACCATAGGTGTGATTCATCATGTCCCAGGCCCTCTAGGGTCTCAGAGAGAAGATGATNACAACCAAAGCAGGAACCCTAGGTGCGAGTCAGTATGGCCCAGGCCCTCGAGGGTCTCATAGAGAAGATGAGCTAGATGAGGGAGACTCATGGAGGCTCATGGTTGAAAGGATGGTGGTCGGAGACGTCTAGAGGAAGGAGGTGGAGCTCCATCGGAGACGAAGAGACGGAAGTCTCTAGAGACTAGATAGAGAGAGAGACGAGAGTTAGAGAGATGAGCGGTAGGTGAAGAGTGAGGGGTCAATTGGGGGTGAATTGAATTAATTAAGGAAATAGGATTTTGGGCCGTTAATCTATTTTGATCAACGACTCAGATAATTAGAGGGGTTGGGCCGGGTAGAGTTTACGGATTGGGATGGGAAATTTGGGCTGGTTAAGTGGGTAGGAGATCAGGTGGGGTTGGGTTAGAATTTGGCTAGGATTTAAATAGAAATAGGCCAAATGTTAAATACCCAATTAAGATAGGATAATTAATTAATTAAAATAGCTAATAATCATGTAAAATGAAATTATGACCAAATAAATGAAATTAACATTACTACCTAGTATAAAATATAAAATGATCAGTTATGGATTTTAAAAAAATGACATAAATGTATACTTGTTCTATTATTGCAAAAAATGTTGAAATTAGCTAAATAATGTCAATATTGGCTAATTTGGGAAATAATCAAATCCTAATGGAATTAAATAGGATTATGAATAATATATTGAGTAATAAAATGTCTTGAAATAATTTATAACATCATTTATGCATAAATATGAGTTATTATGGAACATAAAATATTAAATAAACAGGAAGTAATTTGATAAAAATACGGAAAATTATGGAAAAATAATAATTACCATAAAGAGTGATTTTGAAGGCATATATGCAAGTTTGAAAATAATTTAGAGAAAAAATTGGGTATCAACAGCTGCCCCCCTTTACCCGGGAAGGATGAAAGAGTTGTCGGGTAAAGACATGATGGCCAATTTTGACTGAGTGGAAATAGTATAAAAGATTTAGGCCGCACCCTGGCTTCTGAGCTGCCTACATATCCTTGGTTTTACAGGAATCAGGCCGTATGTAGTTCAGGAATCACTGGCGAAGTGTACCGGTGACGTTCTATAAGGATGGCCGCAAGGTGTAAGGCAAGGTGAACGAGATGGCTTACGGGGTAATTAAGAGAACTGGAGCGGTCCGCTCCTGCCTGTCTGGAGGTTCCTAGCCGTATCTTCTGCAAATGAATAACAAGCAAATATTGTGCGTAATTAAACATGATGCAAATTTCCGTTGGACTATGAATGCTGTCTTTGGACGATTGAGGATGACGTCCTTAGACCATGATGTCCTGGGCCATGAATCGCTTGATGCGGGATTCGCAAGCTATGAAATGATGTTCTCGGGCCATGAGGATGGTGCCTCCGAACGATGATGCCTTTGAATAATGATATGCAAACTGATAAAAGAGATCCTCGGGCCATGAAATGATGTTCTCGGGCCATGAAGATAGTGCCTCTGAACGATGACGCCTTTGGATAGGTTGGTGATATTTCAGCCCATGAAAAATGCAATAGTATGATGCTGACAAGACAGCGCTTAGTCTTGCGAATTAAAACGGCAGAGCTTAGTGTTACACCCCATGTTTTCGTACGTGAGAGTACGTCGTAAGTCAATTGATGTAAGCTCGGAAATAAGATTATATTTAGAAGCATATAAAGTAAGTTAATCATGTTAACTTGTAGGTTACAAATATTTACTATCATTAATAACGAGTACCAAGAGGGTTGGAAATCTTAGAAGTTAAACCAATTGAAGAAAATAAGTTTCCTCGAAGGTCGACAAGTTTGGAGTGTTATAACATGTACTTTAGGGTGAGACAATGTTCTTAACATGATAAAGAGGTTATTCTATGAGTTATTTTTGTCGTATGATATTTGTGTGCTACGTTTTGAAGTAAAGCAAGTTGTGGAACAAAAGTTGGCAAAGGTCTTCACAAGTTACATTCATAATGTGCTGAATATTAGGTCAAATATAACTGAGATTTTTTTTCAATATACGTGGAATTATTGGATGATCGACCAACCAAATGGAAGATCTATGAGTCTAGTTTCCAACGCATTAAACCGTTCGTCTATACTACATTGGAGTAGAAAGATATTCACGTTTTAGCGAGACTGCGCCAAGCAGCTCTCTATGGGACCCACATAGGCGGTTTAAGACATATGGATATATATAAGATGCCTCAACCCCGTTTTTAGTCATTTTTTTTCAGTATATTCAAATCTTATAACCCTAAAATCACTCTCTGAAGTTTCTCTCATGATCCAAGACCCAAACAAAGGGCAAACAACACACATCAAGTGTCGGGAATCCCGTCGCACTAGTAAGTTTCTTGTTCTTCTTGTTGTTGCTGATTTTTTGGCGGTTCCAGCTCGTGTGGGATGTTATTTAAAGTGGTTTATGTACTGTAAAATACTCTCCTATGATTTTCATATCAACCCTAGATTATTTCAAGTCTTTCAAATGGATTACACCATATTTCAACATCAAAAGTTAGTTCTAGTGAAGAATAACACCTCTTTGAGGTTGTGTTGTCATTGAGGATAGTTGTGGGCCGTGTTTTTCTGAAATTTAAAGTTTTTGCTACTGGTTAAGATGAGTATAACAACCTACTAATTGTGCTTAAGCTTTCTTGTATGTTGGTTAAGTTTTTAGGATAATAAACTACAAGATAATACTTGGATTAGCTTAAGTCACTTCTATGGTGTTGTATTGCCATTGAGGGTTGTTGTAAGCTAAATATAACTTGGATTTAAACTTGAAGCTACTGTAGGAGGTGTGTATATTATGTTCTTGCAGGTGCTTAAGGTTGTATTGATGTATTTTAAGTTGAACGGTTGGACTAGACATGAACTAGTGAATAAAGTTGCCAATGGAAGAAAGCTGGAGTTGTGGATTGTTTCCTTTCATAAAAATATACGCTATAAGGATGAAATCATTGATGAATTACTTCATTATCATATTAATGATGTTGTTAATTTAATGTAAGAAGTCTATCAGGTGTGATATGGGTTACACGGATTCCAATCGAGCTTGCCGCTCAAAATGATAGTTGAACTAATCAGAGAGTTTATTGTGAATTATATTGTTGTCGTTTGGGCTATTTGCTGACCTTTGGTAGCATATGGGATGTATTAAAAACAGGGGAGGTGCTGTCCGTTTTCTTGTAGAATATTGGTTTTGAAGTATGAGAGTTACAATGCTTATATGATGACGACGAAGTCGGGTTCTCATTGTGACGTAAGAAGATCATATTGAGCTTGGTTGACGATTGGAGA
>MDKH01235007.1:0-12941 GCA_005239495.1 Nicotiana undulata | reverse complement strand
TCAACTCTAACACATTAATAATAGAATAACCAACATATAATAAGCCACTAAAAACAGTTATAAATGCATGTTTCACGTAACGACAGGCCGGGTCGTTACATTAGCAACACTAGATACAAGACGAAAAGGAAATTTCATTGATGAGGTAGCAAATAAGTTGATGAAACACAAAAATATATATAATATTACAAAAATCTAAACAAAGAAGGAACTTTTTCAATGGTATAGTTGAAATTCATTGAAAATATATAGATAAGCCAATATACAAAATTTGAGGAAGATTGGAGGTGATTTGGACTAGTTTTGTATCAAAATTCGTAATAAAATCGAGTTCAAAAAAGTCTTATGTAACACATGTATCTCACACACATGTATACATGGATAAACACGTGATACACAATTAATACAAATATGATACATATGTGATACACAAATGATATACAGTGTGATACACATATCATTTTTTTCATGTTCAGTTTTTACTTCGAATTTTCAATTCAAACCACCTCAAAACTTCGCCAAATCATCCCAAAAACTGAGATTCAAGCTCCTTAAGTTGTTCCCAATCTATTCTAATAACACTCACTCAAAGCAAAGCAAAAATTTGATATTTTTTTGCTACAAATAGCTAATTGGCTAATTTGGCTAATATTAGTAATATTGGCCAATTTTTGTAATGAACTACTTCTAAATGGACATAGCTGGTAATTTTTCTTAATAAAAGGCATGCTTCCTAAATTTACTGTAACATCTATTCCTGATCCAGTAAGGGCCGGGTGTCACCCACAAACTTCGGTTGAAATTGTTATGCCAAAAAAAGGGAAACTGAAAAATGCAGATAATAAAAAACATCAAATTTAACCAAAAAAAACCTTTCAAATTGAAGTAAAAAATTACAAGATCACATAGATTCAAAAAGCTCCACTATAATAATAAGAGAGTTATAAAAGTTCTCCAAATTATCTACACAAAAAATATGAAACACGGAACAACAATAGCAAAAATAAATCAACTGAAGAAAGAAGAGAAACAATTCACAAAAAAAAAGAACTTGTTGTTCGTAGCCGAAAGCGAATGTCGCAGACGTCCAAATTCAATCTCTATCATTCAAATAAGAAAAATAAGATATTAGGAACTCTGTTTTAAAAGGCAGAATTGGGACTCGCCTCAGGGCGGAGCACTCGTAAAACGCCCATGGGCTTATGTGTGGGTCTTACGCCCAACGCCCCGCGTATTGGGCTCACCTAATAGGACTTTATGCAATTGTATGTAACTAACCTTGTAAATTCTCAAATTTCTTAATAAATCGTTGACTATTCAAAATTATTTTTTTCTTAATCATTAAGTTGAGAGTATTTTATGTCATAATTAAAATAAAAATTATTGCACATTTGTAACGACACGGTCGGTCGTTACGTAGAACCTGCTTTATAATTACTGTTATTGCCTTGTCATTGGGTTGTTATACCGGTTATGATGTGTTAGAGTTGGTAGGCTCGGAATCGGAATGGTTGTAGTGAGAATTTAGTCATTTAGTCTTTTAAATAGCCTTAAAGTGGGAAAAGTCAACTGAGAGTAGACTTATTGGTAAACGACCCCGGAATGCAGATTTTATGGTTCGGATAGCTTCGTTAGGTGATCTGGGACTTAGGAGTATGTTCAGAAGATTTTTGTGATGTCCGGTGTAGAATTTAGGCTTGAATTGGCGAGAGTTAATTTTTGGTGATTTTCAGTCGACAGTGGAAAATAAACTATCGGGGTAGGAATAGAATTCCGGAAGTAGGAACAGGTTCGTAATGTCATTTTGGATATGTCTGCAAAATTTCAGGTCAATCGGAGTTGGTTTGGACAGTTTCGGCACCGTTGGTGGATTTAAGAAATTTCAAAGTCCTTAGGCTTGAATCCGATGTGATTTTGGTATTTTGGTGTTATTTTTAGTGTTTTGAGAGTGCATCTAAGTTTGAATGATCATTTATGATGTGTTGGTAAAATTGGTTGGGGTCTCGAAGGGCTCGGGATTGATGTCGGATGGTTAGCGGGCATTTTAGCCTTAGGAAAAACTGTTGTTTTCTGGTGTTTTCACAGCTGAGACTTCTTCATCGTGATCGCATAGAGTATATGCGATCGCGTAGAGTAAAGGTTTGAGGCAGGCCAGTTTGTTCTATGCAATCGCGTCAAAGGGTCTGCGATCACAGAGTTGGGCAGGCTGAACAGTGCGAACGCGTGGAGCATGGTTGCGGTCGCGTAGTGTAAATGAGGGGGGCGCGTGAGTTGGATAGTTGGTCATCGCGACCGCGTGAATTTGTGTGCGATCGCAGTGGGCTGGAAATCATAGCTTCGCGATCGCGTGAGCTAAGCCGCGATCGCAGAGAATATTTTGGGCAGCTGAGGATTAGTGCTTCGCGATCGCGATGATTAAATACCTGGACAGTATTTAAATAAACCCTTCGCGACCATAACCTATTTTTCCACCATTTATGAACGGGAAAAGAGCTTTGAGGCGATTTTGAAGAGAGAAAATCATTGTCCTTCGTTGAGGTAAGGATTTGTGACCCTAAAACTCGATTATATGTGATTAAGGATCAAAATATCAGTGTTTAATTCATGAAAATCATAAAAAAATGTGGAGTTAGGGCTTGATATTATGAGACCTTTTAGGGATGATTGGAGGGGCCAAATGAACTCCGATTTTAACGTTCTTTATATGTACGGACTCGTGAGATGATGAAGAACATTTTGGTATAAAAATTTTCAAGTTCCGAGATGCAGGCCCGGGGGTCGGGTTTTGGCTAATTTCGGGTTTGAGCTAAAATTGGTATTTTTCAATTGGAATTCATTCCCTTAGAATAATTTGATGACAAAAATCTGATCTTGGTAGATTTGGAGCACTCGGAAGTTGATACAAGAGGAAAGCGGGTTGCAGAGTAACTTTTTGGGCTAGTTTGAGGTAAGTAATGTCTTTAAATCCTGTCCTGAGGGTATGAAACCCCGGACTTTATATCCTTTCACGGATTTGGAGTGACGCACACACTGGATGACGAGTGTGGGGCGTGCACGAATTGGAAATTTGAAAAAATGTATCTTTTTAGGCAACTATTGAGTTGCGAAACCGCTTTTAAAGCATATGGTTATTAGTATTACTATGTTTTGTTATACTTAGGCTATAAGCCATGTTTGGGGCCTAGTGCTGACATGTTTTAACCCCTTGGGGGTTGTTTTATAGATATTCTCACTATTTTGAAACTATGATTTTTACACTCAGTCTTTCTTGTGAAATTATTGACACTCTTATTTGATGATATTACTATTTCATGAAATGAAATACTATTTTAGGTCGAGAACCCCGTTTTATTCATGGTCCGAGTGGCATGCTGAGAGTGTTTGACTGGGCGAGGCGGAGGGCCAATGTTGTGAGGATGTTATGATATGAGTGAGGCCGAGGGACAATGTTGTGAGGATGTTATGATATGAGTGAGGCCGAGGGCCAATGTTGTGAGGATGTTATGACATGAGAGAGGCCGAGTGCCTGAGAGTGATTTATGCCATGATGTGGCT
This sequence comes from Nicotiana undulata, assembly GCA_005239495.1. Classification (NCBI taxonomy): domain Eukaryota; kingdom Viridiplantae; phylum Streptophyta; class Magnoliopsida; order Solanales; family Solanaceae; genus Nicotiana; species Nicotiana undulata. The sequence continues at coordinate 9,386 of MDKH01235007.1, read as the reverse complement.
TGTTTATAGCGCTTGGGCTATAAGAGCCCCTCCGAAATCTGTACACACCCCTAGTGAGCGCAGGTACCTACTGAGTGCGAGTGCCGAGTGATGAGTGATTGGGAGGCATGAGTGACCGTGAGGTTGCCCGCGGGGCTGATACTGAGTGATGGTGAGGTGCTGAGGGAAATTGTTACGCGTGATGATTATGGCCCGAGGGGAGGTTCTATGATGATATTTTACTAAGTTTTTGACTATGATTCACTTCATTTTCAAATTCATATTACTGAGAGTTTTACTGAGAAATGTTTGGAAAAATATACTTGTTTCAAAGGATTTTATGGAAATTGGTTTTCGAACTTATGTATTTGATGTATACTTTATGGAGACTTGATGTTTTATTGTTTTTTTGATTGGTGTATCTGTGCTGTGTGTTTCTTATTCTCAGACTGTGATTTATTTTCATTACTACTGAGTTGGCGTACTCATCATTACTCCCTACACCCCAGTGTGCAGATCCAGGTACTGGTTCAGAGCAGTAGTCATCCGAGTTCGTTGTCATCAGCGTTTGGGATTTCGAGGTAGCTGTCCAGTGTCCGCAGCTTCTCCATTTCCCTTCCTTTATTATTCTTAGTATTTCATTCCTAGACATTGGTTACGACATTAGTAGAGTTATATTTTATTCTTAGATGCTCGTGATCGGTTGACTCCAGTCTTGGGAGAATTGTTTAGACTGTTAGATTATTATTAAGGCGTAAAGACTTAAAGAAATTATTTTATACTCTGTTTGCTGCTTATTATTAATTTTTAAAATATTATAATAGAATAAATGAGTAGTTATGTGAGGGTTGACTAGCCTAATTACACGATAGGCGCCATCATGGCCTGTTAGGATTTGGGGTCGTGACAAGTTGGTATCAGAGCTCTAGGTTACATAGGACTCAACGATCATGAGCAGGTTCAGTAGAGTCTTGTGGATCGGTACGGAGACGTCTGTACTTATCTTCGAGAGGCTGCAGAACTCTTAGGAAAAATCTCATTTTCTTGAACTCTTTTGTGCCAATCTATTGGTTCTTGAAATCTAAACTCATATTGTTTCATTCTCTCAAAGATGGTGAGTACACGCACTACCGATCAGGGTGACCAGATACCAGCTAGACCCATAAGGGGTCGATGCCGTGGTGGAGTTAGGGGACCAACCCGTGCAGCAGCTGGGGCAGTACCATAAGATCCCCCTATCATTCAGGATCAGGTTCCCGCCGAGGGTGCTCTAGCGGGACAGGCTCAGGCACCGGCAATGCCTATTGTTATTCCGGGTCTTCAGGAGACTCTAGCTCAGATATTGACGGTGTGCACCAGTTTGGCCCAGGTAGTTGCTATGTCTACGAATGCCACTGCAGCTTAGGCCGGGGGAGGCATTCAGACTCCAGCTGCCTGGACACCTGAGCAGGCTGTACAGGGTATTCAGGCACCGGGGGTAGTCCCAGCCCAGCCGATTGCCCCAGTTTAGGACTATGTGGTTCCAGCTATGCCCGAAGATGAGCAGCGTAGGATGGAGAGGTTTAGTAGACTTCAACCTTCGACTCTCAACGGCACAAAGGGTGAGGATGCCTAAGGTTTTCTAGATAAGTGCCAGAGGATACTCCGTACCGCTGGTATTTTGGAGACCAGTGGGGTCTCATTTGCTACATTTCAGTTTGTTGGTGCTTCTTTCACTTGGTGGGAGGCATTCAGAGGCGTAGGCCAGTTGGTTCAGCACCTCTCACCTGACAGCATTTCTCCACGATCATTTTGGAGAATATGTTCCTCAGTCCCACAGAGAGGAGCAGTTGCGCTAGGGAGAGTTGTCAGTTACTCAGTATGAGATGAGATTTTCTGAGTTGGCTCGACATGCTTCGAAGTTAGTCCCTACTGACAGGGAGAGGATCAGGAGATTTGTAGATGGTCTCATGTATCAGCTTCGCATTTTGATGACCAGAGAGAGAGAGAAAGTGTCTAGAGCTACATTCGAGCACGTAGTTGACATTGCTCGGGACATTGAGTCGGTTCGTAGGCAGGAGCGTGAGGAGAGAGAGGCCAAGAGGCTTTGAGGATCAGGTAGCTTCAGTGGTGCCCCTTCTAGAGGGCAGTTTCAACACAACAGAGGTCGTCTATTTAGACCTCCACAGCCAGCTCGCCCAACTTACAATGGTGCATCTTCGGGGTAGGGTCCTCGCAGTTCTCATCAGGGACGTTCATCTTTTAGCGATATTCCAGCTCAGAGCTCCTCTAGAGCATCATCATATCAGGGTTCTTCTATGCACAGTTCATCCGGTGGTTATCATGGTGGCAGGGGTTCTCTTCAGTCTCCATCTTCAGCTCCAGGTGGTAGTTTTGAGTGTGGAGAGTTCGGACATAGGTGGAGGCAGTGTCCCCGTCATCCTGGTAATTCATCTCAGTAGAGGGTTCAACCCTCGACTTCAGCCCCAGTCACTTCACCACCCATCTAGGCAGTCAGTGGTGGTGGTCAGGTAGCTAGTGGCCGCCCTAGAGGGGGAGGTTGAGCAGGTGGAGGCATGTCACGTGTTTATGCACTTCCATCTAGTCCTGATGTTATGGCTTCAAATGCGGTGATTACAGGTACTATCTCAGTTTGTCACAGTGATGCCTTGGCTTTATTTGACCTTGGTTCCACATACTCTTATGTCTCATCCTATTTTGCTCACTTTCGGAATATGCCCCATGAGTCTTTAGTTACGTCTGTTCATGTTTCGACTCCGGTGGGTGATACTATTGTTGTGGACCGTGTGTATCGGTCGTGTATTATAACTATTGGGGGTCTGGAGACCCGAATGGACTTGATCTTACTCAGTATGATTGATTTTTATGTGATTCTGGGCATGGATTGGTTATCCTCATGTCATGCTATCCTTGATTGTCACGCTAGGACCGTGACCCTAGCTATGCCCGGAGTTCCGAGAGTTGAGTGGAGAGGGTCTATAGAGCACGTGCCTAGCAGAGTGATTTCTTATTTGAAGGCTCAACGTATGGTTGAGAAAGAGTGTTGAGTCTTATCTTGATTTTGTGAGAGATGTGAGTAGTGAGACTCCTTCTGTTGATTCTGTTCCGGTGGTCCGTGAATTTCCGGACGTATTTCCTGCAGACCTGCCAGGCATGCCACCTGACAGGGATATTGATTTTGGTATTAACCTGGTGCCAGAAACCCAGCCTATCTCTATTCCACCTTACCGTATGGCACCAACGGAGTTAAACGAATTGAAAGAGCAGCTTCAGGAACTCCTAGATAAGGGGTTCATTCGGCCTAGTGTGTCACCTTGGGGTGCACCGGTGTTGTTTGTGAAAAAGAAAAATGGCTCCATGCGTATGTGTATTGATTATAGGCAGCTGAATAATGTTACGGTGAAGAACAGGTATCCCTTGCTTCTATTGCTTTGCCTTTGACCAGATTGACCCAGAAGGGTGCTCCATTCAGATGGTCTGATGAGTGTGAGGAGATCTTTCAGAAGCTCAAGTCAGCATTGACCACAACTCCGGTATTGGTTTTACCTACTGGTTCGGGTCCTTACACAGTCTACTGTGATGCATCTAAAGTTGGCTTCGGAGCGGTACTGATGCAGGACGGTAGGGTAATTGCCTACTCGTCTAGATAGTTGAAGGTGCACGAGAAGAACTCCAGTGCACGATCTTGAGTTAGTTGCCATTGTTCATGCCTTAAAGATTTGGCGTCATTATTTGTATGGAGTACAGTGTGAGATTTTCACTGATCATCGTAGTTTGCAGTATCTGCTAAGGCAGAAGGACTTGAATTTTCTTCAGAGGAGATGGTTAGAGCTTCTCAAGGATTATGACCTTACTATTTTGTATCATCCAGGGAAGGCCAATGTAGTGGACGATGCTTTGAGTCGCAGAGCCGAGAGTTTGGGGAGCCTAGCTTAACTTTCAGTAGCAGAGCGACCTATAGCACTTGATGTTCAGGCCTTAGCAGGTCAGTTGGTGAGATTGGATTTGTCAGACCCTCCGCGGGTATTAGCTAGCATGGCTTCCTGGTCTTCTCTTTATGATCAGACTAGATCTCTCTAGTATGATGACCGACACTTGTTAGTTCTTTAGGATAGGGTCCGTCAAGGTGATGCCAGAGATGTTGACTATCGGTGATGACGGAGTTATGAGGATTGATGTTTTATACGTCAATACCACACAAAAGGGGGGGGTGATTTGTATGGTGTACAATTTTCGAGTGCAGTCTCTGTAGAAGAACATGATTCTTCTTGGTATTCCAACTTCTACAGTTTGCGAAAAAGTAATTGCAGAATTTAAAGAACACAAAAAATTTTACGTGGAAAACACTTGGCTCAAAAGGTGAAAAACCCACGACCTACTTCCCAGTAGGATTTTCTCAAACTCTTCACTATGTCAATGAGCCAAACAACATTCACAAAATAAACTCTTTTTTAAACCTAAGGACTAACTCTAATCCCTTTGTGGCAAACTAGCCTCTAGCTAATTGCGACAAACTTCAAGTTAACTCTAACTTGAACAGTGTGTACCTATTACAATTGCTTCTAGATAAAGATGAAAGATACAATATGTAATCACCTACTACAACCAACTAGACTCAAAAGACAACAAATGGAACTAGTTCTTCTAGCTGGTTCAAGTAACTTTTATGTCGCATAAGGATTCTGCTTGCAAAATTGCTTTGATAATTTTGCTTTCAGTTCTTGTTTCACTTCTGTGTTTGTGCACAAATTCTTCGGCAGGAATGCTTCAACATTTTATAGAATCAGTAGTTGAGATGTTGTTGTTCAATACTAATGCAACTCTTCCTTGGTGGAAGAGTTGTGTTTATCTCAACTTTCTTGATCTTGATTCCGTCCTACCTGAAATCTAACTCCATCTTCTTATCAATTTGCAACCTTTTCTCTTAGGAGATAACCTCTTAGTTCACAGATAATGTTTATCTCCTGTGCATGGACGCTTCTCGTGCCAATAGGTCTGTTTGACTATGTTTGCTCTGATGGACCTGATTCAACTGGGTTGGCATTTGTCAATATTCAAAACCATGCAGTGAATTGATTCAACAAATTCCCCCTTTTCGATGATGACAAACTCTGTTCTTAACCATGTACATACTTCAATCCAACATAGACACTTTTTATAGATTTAAGCATTCATCATAGAGAGACCAGGTTCTTTCATTAGGTTATAAATATCACAAAAATCTTTGAAATTTTGAAAAGCACATATCTTCCCCCTTTTGGCATCATTGAAAAGTTGCAAAATGATAAACTTACCAGAATTATTAACAATTACTCATGTCCATTGAGGCAACTGCAGGTGCAAAGCATGGATTAATCATCAAAAGAAACCAACAAATGTAAGCTATATAAGAAACTGAGAAAGAATCAATAACCAAAAAGCAAAATTCATTGATAAGATAACTGATCAAGCACCATAAACAAAAAAGAAATAAGGACAGTCGCAACCATGAGCAAAACAGAAAATAAAAACAGAACAAGATAAGACAATCCCAAAATGGATCATAGAGGTTTTTTTTTTTAGGCACTGGACTCCTAAGGTTGGGAAGGGGCAGAGGTTGTGGTCTTGGATTGAAGAAGGGAGAACATTTGATGAAAAACACCCTCATTCTTCTCCTTTTCTTTGGCTAATTCAGCTTTGAGAGCATCCCGCTCAGCTTCAACATGAATTGCCTCAACGGGCTCTCCAACTTTTACCTTTCCCTTGGCATACTTCTTCTTCTTGATCTCTCTCAGAGCTTTTTCCAATTCTTCTTCTCCTTGCCTAACAGTGCTTCTAGTAGTTTAGGGTAGGAGCATCAGCAGAAGATGAAGCTTTCCTCTTCTTGGTTGGAACATGGGTAGTAGCTTTCTTGGATTTTGGAGTTCTCTTCTTTTTGGGATTATAGGATTCCCCCAACTTTTTCATCAACTCAGCCAACGTTTCCTCAATAGATGAACCAGGTTCATCTACTGCTTGTTGTAGACTTTCCAGACCTGCTGCTGCTTCCCCAGAATTGCTTCCCCCTAAAGCTTTGACTCCTTCCTCAACAATCATAGGAGCGGGGCCACAAATAGCCAGACTGGCACCTTCCTTCCCAGATCTCCTTTCTGAACTCCCTTCTCCCTATCTCTCAATGTTTATATTTTTTCCAAGTTTTCTTCGCCTATCAGGTACCTCTACATCCACTATCGACCCAATCAAGATAAACCTGTTTTCAGCCATTTCAGTTGCAGACCCAACTTCAAGATTTCCCTTTTCAGTGTCAGATGAACCTGGTGCTTCATCCTCATTTGCAGATTTGAAGGACTCACTAGAAGATTCAGAGTCTTGGTCCTTTCTGGCTTGAAGTTTCTTATTTAATTTTCTGGCAAGAGAACCAGATGCAACTGTTTTCCTGGCCAACATTTTTACTCCACGTTTTCTGGGGGCTGGAGTGGGGCTAGGTGTAACGGCTGGGATTGATTGGGGTGAAAGAGTGGGTTCAGGGATAGGTTCAGGAACTGGAGGGTTTTGAGGGGTTGAAGACTAGTGGGAGAGTGTGAGTTGTGTACATATGGAGAGTTAGAACCGGTGTCTTCAAGACCGACCCCGTAGTCAGGGGTGGTTGATGAAGATGAAGCAGGGGGTAATGTAGAAGACATTGTTATGAAGATTTGGGGAGAGAAGAATGTTGATCACTTTGGTATGAGAGGAATGATGAACGTGATTCGACGGTTATGCTTTTGAAGAGGAGAGGTAATGATGGCCTTTTGAAGATGTGGTTATTAATTGTACAACGAGCGTAATTCTTGGTCAAGTGGGAGTCCAATCGCTATAGGAGTGTCAGTGATTAGACAGTTATGAATCCCTAAATCTAGGCTAATTATGGTTCGATGGGACTCTTTGAAACGGGTTCATTTTGGGATAAGTACTGAAAATTTGAAATGAACCAAATATAGATAGAGTCCTGCTCATGTGTGACTATAATTATTTCAATAAGTGTATGATGATGAGCACGTACCTTGTCAGTCAGATGAACCAGCAGCGGTGAACCAGGTTCATCGTGTTATAGTCTTTAATTTGCCTCAATTTACAAAGATAGAAAAACATCATTAGCAACCAGCGAATCATATTAATATATGGCAAGAGAGTATGGCAGTAAAGTCATGATACTGAGCAATGATTAGTCTAGTGACTTACCTATTTTTAGTGTTTCTAGACAAAATAAAATTATTTTGTTTTTCAATTAGGTGATCTTAATCATCCCTAATTCTAGCATGTTTCTCTCAAAATTCTCCCTACTTAGTGCCTTAGTGAAGATGTCTGCAATTTGTTTGTCAGTAGCACAGAATTCGATTGAGATAATTCCTTTTTCATATTTATCTCTTAGTAAATGTTGTCTGACATCTATGTTCTTGGTTCTCTTATAATGAATCGGGTTCTTCGTCATGCTAATTGCACTAGTGTTGTCACAGAAAATAGGAATGCATCCAACCTCTATACAAAAATCCATGAGTTGTTGCTTGATCCATAGCAATTGAGCACAACATGAAGCTGCAACCACATATTCAGCCTCAGCAATAGACAAGGCTACTGAATTTTGTTTCTTGGTGGCCCAAGACCCACAAGGCAAGATCCCAAAAAGTGAGCCATGCCTGAGGTAATTTTCCTGTCAACTAGGAAACCTGCATAATCTGCATCAGGATATCCTACAAGGTCGAAATTACTACCTTTAGGATACCAAAGACATAAATCAGTAGTGCCCTTCAGATATCTCAGAATTCTCTCCACTGCAGTTAGATGGGACTCCTTTGGATTTGCCTAAAATCTAGCACACAGTCCTACACTGAGCACACTATCAGGTCTGCTGGCAGTGAGATATAATAAAGACCCAATCATCCCTCTGTATAGCTTTTGATCAACGGATGGATCAGGTTCATCCACATCTAATTTTGTAGTTGTGGCTATGGGGGTGTCAATTTCTTTTGAGTCTTCCATTTTAAATTTTTTGAGCAATTCTTTCACATATTTTTGTTGATGGATCATTGTTCCATTTGAGTTTTGCTTGATTTGCAAGCCTAAAAAGAAGTTTAGCTCACCCATCATACTCATCTCAAACTCACTCCCCATAAGTTTATCAAATTCCTTACTCAATGTTTCATAGGTTGCCCCAAATATGATATCATCCACATATATTTGCACAACCAGAAGATCCTTACCTTTTTCCTTTAAGAACAAGGTACTGTCAATTTTACCTCGTTTGTATCCATGTTCTAGCAAGAATTTTGATAGCCGCTCATACAATGCTCTTGGTGCTTGTTTGAGTCCGTACAAAGCCTTTTCAAGCTTGTATACATGGTCAGGTGACTCCTTGCTTTCAAAACGTGGAGGCTGTTTGACAAATACTTCTTCCTTTAGATAGCCATTGAGGAAAGCATCTTTACATCCATCTGATGGAGAGTAAATTCCATGTGTGCAGCAAATGCTATAAGAAGTCTGATTGCCTCCAGTCTCGTCACAGGAGCAAAGGTCTCATCATAGTCAATTCCCTCTTCTTGGCTATATCATTGGACAACCAGTCTGGCCTTGTTTCTTGTAACAGTTCCATCCTCATCGAGTTTGTTCCTGAAGACCCACTTTGTGCCAATCACTGATCTGTCTAGTGGTCAGGGTACCAAGTGCCATACTTGATTTTTTTCAAATTGATTCAGCTCTTCTTGCATGGCATTTACCCAGTCAGCATCCTGTAAGGCTTCACCAATGTTCTTTGGTTCGATCAAGGATATAAAGGCATCAAACGCACACAGATTTTTCAAAGAGGATCTTGTTTTGATTTCGAATGTCAAATCTATTATGATGTTCTCAATAGGGTGAGAGCTTTGATATCTGTGTGGTTTGAGAACCAGTTTTTCACTTCTAGATGATCCCATGGTGTCTTGTTGTTGTGGAACAGGATCAGGGCCAAGGTCTAGAGTGATTTGCTGTTGAGTTCCCCCTGTCATGTTGCTTAGGGTAGTTGGACTTGTTCCATCTTTCATATTTGCTTCACTTTTTTCACTGCTTCTGGCCAGTCCAAGCTCCTCATCTTCTGGTTCTTGTCTCTCAGAAAGAGTGTTAGTTTCATGAAAGACAACATGCACACTCTCTTCTACACACATAGTTCTTTTGTTATATACTTTATAGGCTTTGCTATGTGATGAATATCCCAAGAATACTCACTCATCACTTCTGGGATCGAATTTACCTAGGGAATCTTTGCCATTGTTGTGCACAAAGCATTTGCATCCAAAATCCCTAAGGTGGGATATGTTGGGCTTTCTCCCTTTAAGTAATTAATAAGGAGGTTTTTCTACCAGTGGTCTGGTCATGCATCTATTTATTATGTAGCATGTAGTGTTTATTGCTTC
>ML277121.1:27463-53327 GCA_005239495.1 Nicotiana undulata | reverse complement strand
GATCAAATACAGTATCGAGTGCCAGTCGTGCCTCCCCTAGTTTGGGGGCGTGACATAACCACTGTCTGTCTACTATTTAATTAAAATTCATTATAAATAATGAGTTCATAACTCTTTGATAATAGTGACGCAATTTTAATAATTTTAAAAGATGAATCATGAATATGCAAATGCAAACAATTCACAATTAATCACTAAAATTCAACAAAAATTCATAAAACCAATTAATTTATTGAGATTTTTGTAGGATGATGTGGTAGGTAAAAATCACGTGCTCACATCTCCTATGCATATACGGTTCATGTGCCAGCTATTCAGTTCCAAGATGTGTGCTCTGATGGACCTAGTTCAACTGGTCAGCCTTTGTCAATCTTCAAAACTATGCAGTGACATGGGTCAACAGTGTGCATCCAGTATTTCCTGTTTTTTGCTCTGAAAGTATGTCGGTGATCCGTCTCATGTTTTGGATTTCAGCACGGTTTGTTTTGATTATGATCTGACTTATGATGTGGAGTCGGTGTCCAATTTGGCTTGACAGGTTCGAAAGTTGAGGTCAAAGGGCATAACTTCAGTGAAGGTGCAGTGGAGAGGTTAGACAGTTGATGAGGCTACTTGGGAGACTGAGCAGGAGATGCATAGCAGATATCCTCACATATTTGAGACTTCAAGTATGTTTCTAGAATCGTTTGAGGACGAACGTTTGCTTAAGAGAGGGAGGATGTAACGAACCGACCGGTTGTTTCGAGACCTTATCCCCTTTACCCCATTAACTGCTCAGTTTGTCCGTCATACCTATTACATGACTTGTCAGGTTAGTCGGTTCGGGTCCGGAGAGATATCAGAATGAATTGAGACACTTAGTCTCAAGGTTGGGAGCTTAAGTTGAAAAGGTTGACCGGCTGTTAACTTATGTGTAAATGACTCCAGAATGGAGTTTTGATGGTTCTATTAGCTCCATTGGGTGATTTTGGACTTAGGGCCGTGTCCAGAATGTCATTTGGAGGTTTGTAGTTGAATTAGGATTGAAATGGCAAAAGTTGGATTTTTGGATAGTTTGACAAGGGGTGGACTTTTTTATACCAGGGTGGGATTGGAGTTCCGGAAGTTAGAATAGGTTCGTAATTCCATTTGTGACTTGTGTGCAAAAATTAGGGTAAATCGGATGTGATTTGATAGGTTTCGACGTCGTTTGTAGAAGTTGAAATTTCTTAGTTTCAATAGGCTTGAATTGGGGTGTGATTCATGTTTTTGATGTTTTTTTATGTGATTCGAGGGTTCGACTAAGATTGTATGGTGTTTTAGGACTTGATGATATGTTTATTTAAGGTCCCGGGGGTCTTGGGTGAGTTTCAGATAGTTATCGGATCAATTTTGGACTTGGCATTTCAGCTGAAGTCTGCCGGTTTCTATTACTGGTTTCCTTGTACGCAATCGCATGAGAAGGTCCGCGATCGCGTAGGCTTGTTTGGGCAGTGATGACTTTTGCCTATGCGTTCGCAAGTGAAAGTCAGCGATCGCGTAGGTGTGGCTAGGTTGTGAGTCGCGAACGCGTGGGCAATGCCGCGTTCGCGAAGAGATGAAGATGGCACTGGGTATCATGCGTTTATACTTCGCGATCGCGTGAGGTTGGAAGCGATCGCCTAGGTTGGATAAGGCTAAGGTAAGCATTCGCATGGATGCTTCCGCATTCGCGTAAGGCAAGTTTGAGGGGCAATCTGTTTTGCTCTATGCGGACGCGTGAGAATGGCTCCATTCGCAATGAAAGCTTAACTGGGCAAATTATAAGTTTCAAAAATGAGGATTTTGAGTTCATAAAACAAAATTGATTTGGGAGCTCAGTAGAAGGCAATGTTTGGAGAGATTTTCACGTGGATGTTTGGGGTAAGTGATTCCTATCTAGTTTTGGTTAATTTCCATGATTATGCCTTTGATTTAATCATTTAATTTGTGATTTGGGGAGGAAAATTGGGGAAATGAAGAAAAGTTCTTAGGATAGATTTTTGAGGTTTTAATCGGGATTTTGATATCAGATTTGAGTAATGTTGGTATGGTTGGACTCGTGATCGAATGGGTATTCAAATTTTGTGACTTTTACCTGATTCCAATATGTGGTCCCGGGCGGCCGGCTTTGGCCGATTTGGATTTTTGATTAAAAACTTAGTATTTCCTTATGGAATTGTTTCCTTTGGCCCTGTGTTGATTGCATTGTACTGCTTGTCGCTAGATTTGAGACATTTGGAGGCTGATTTGTGAGGCAAAGGCGTGTTGGAGTAGGGATTTACTCGGATTGAGGTAAGTAACACTTCTAAACTTGGCTCTGAGGGTTCGAAACCCCCAATTATGTGATATATGATTGATGTTGAGGTGATGCACAAGCCAAGCGACGGGCGTGCGGGCGTGCACCGTGAGAATTGTGACCTGGTCGATTCCATGGCACTGTACAGTGGATCTATCTTGTTGATATCTGTATTTTCATCATGTGATAAAGTAATTAAGCTGTCAATCATACTAGAGATCATGTTTAAGCTATATGCTCGTATTGTTGGGGACCCATAGTGGTCGTTTCTTGCTATTGACTTATTGTTTCATTGAAATTTCATACTCAGTCATATTCATTCATTACATATCATATCTCAGTCTCTGTTGTTATTCATTGATACATCATATCATTATTTTCGGGCTAGTTTCATGGCATTGTGAGCTCGTGAGAGAGAGATTGGAGATATTGATGACTGAGTGAGATCGAGGGCCTGTTTATGAGTGACATTCATGGGATCGGGATGCACGCCACAACAGGTTTTACTGATTTATGATAGCGCTTGGGCTGAAAAATCCCCTCCGGAGTCTGCACAGACCCCTAGTGAGCGTGTTTGATTATATTGAGGGATGGATCTTCCTTGGACGTGGATATTGTCCGAAGCATTTATACCTGGGGATGGATCTTCTCCACAGGCTGGATTGGCCTTACCTAGTACTAAGTGACTGATGGTCAGTTGATGCATATATTCCATGATGGATCTTCCTTGGGTCGGATTGGCCATATACAGTACTGAGTGATTGAGCATTTCGAGAGTGTGAGCACACGAGGCTTTCAGCATGGTGCATCACATACAACATATGCATTGGCATATAGAAGCGGAGAATTGTATTCTTCATGTCATTTAGAATTGATTCTTCTCACTGATATTGAGTTTAACTGTTGTACTTGGAAGCATGTCTACGTTTATGTACTGTTATTTCTGTATTGAACTACACGAGTTGAGTCTATCACTACTTTCAGTCCAAAGGTTAGAATTGTTACTTATTGGGTTAGTTGTAGTTAGGCTACACCTTGCACCTCGTGTGCAGATCCAGGTTCTTCCGGCATGGCGGTTACTGATTTGAGGTAATCGGACTTTGGATACTATCGAGGTAGTTGCTTGGCTTTAGCAGACCTTGACTCTCCCCCTTATCTTCATTTATGTTTCAATTTATTTTCTAGACGATGTATTAGACCGTATCCCTGTATAGATGATCATTTACTCGATGACACCCCGGTTTTTGGGAAAGATTTTGTATTGAGTTGCGAATATTATTCCGATTTTAAAAGGTTTCCCTTAAAATTAAGTGCTTCCGTATTTTTCAAAGCTTTTGTTGGTATTGAAATGGTTGAGTAGTTGGATTCTAGTTCCACAATAGGCGCCATCACGACGGTTTGTGTTATGGTCGTGACATACCTAATCTTATTTGTATCTATGAAATCTTTACGTGTTAGTGTAATTGGCTATGATTCATGTTGGAAACCATGTCTAGGCTATATGCTTATCCTGTTGGGACCCAATGAGTTCATTTCTATTGTTGAGTTATTTGCTTACATTGCAATTACATACTCAGTCATACGCATTCATTGGCATATCATATTCAGTCTCAGTTATCATTTATTGATACATCACATCATCATATTGGGCTGATTTTCATGACATTGTGAGCTCGAGAGACTAGAGAGATTGATGACTGAGTGAGGCCGAGGGCCTGATGGTGAGGATATTGATGGGATCGGGTTGTATGCCGCAACATGTATTATTTATTTATGATGGGATCAGGCTGCACGTTGCAGCATGTTTTATTGATTTATGCCATGATTGGCTTGTTATAGCGTTTGGGCTGAAGGAGCCCCTTCGAAGTCTGTACACCCCCAGTGAGCACAAGTACCTACTGAGTGCGAGTGCCGAGTGATTGGCAGGACCGAGTGACTGTGAGGACTGAGTGATTGAGAGGACTAGGTGACTGGAAGGACTGAGTAAATTGATATTGTGAGAGTATGCATATGGTTTATCACTGAGTTGCATTGCATTCGACATGCACATTTTGCATACAGGCATAGAGATGCATTTTTCCTCATGGTGTACGATGTTGAGTCATTCATGACTTCACATACACATTGACATGTAGGCATAGAGATGTATTTTTCTCATGCCATTTGAAAACGAAACATTTACCAGTTGAAAGTTTTGGGAAAAATCACAGTTTTACAAACATACTCATATTTTGGTGATTTCGGTAAAAGATTTGGGTTTTCAGTGATATACTTGAAAAACATGCCTATTTTCTGGAACTCTGAACGAGCTGAGCAATATTTCTATGTGTTACTTCTTTTAGCACTTTTATTATGTTGTTATGAATCGTTGTCGGCTATTGGTGTCGGACTCTAACCTTTGTTCCAGCTCGTCACTATTGTCAACCTAAGGATAGGTTTATTACTTATTGAGTACATGGGGTCAGTTGTACTCATACTACACTTCTGCACCTTGCGTGCAGATGTTAGATGTTGATATTGTTGTGCACGGTGGGAGTTGGATTTGAAAATGTACCTGCGTTCCGGTCATAGCTGCCTCTTAATCTTGGTACCTTTAGAATTTTAATATTTTTATGTATATTTCAAACAGATGATGTATTTTATTTCATACCATCTTTATAAATTCTAAATCTTAGAAGCTCATGATTTGTACTACCAGTCCTTGGGAATTCTTGTATAACAGTTCAGTTGTATTATCATTTCTTCTCTTAATAAATATCATTTGAACTGGTTTGTTGTTAACTGGCTTACCTAGCAGATTGGGTTAGGTGCCATCACGGCTAGTTGGATTTTGGGTCGCGACAAGTTGGTATCAGAGCTCTAGGTTCATAGGTTCTACAAGTCATGTACAAGTGTCTAGTAGAGTTTTATGGATCGGTATGATGATGTCAATACCTACCTTCGAGAGGCTACAGAGCATTTATGATAAAATTCCCATCTTTCTTTCCTTATCGTGGGACATTGATTCAGTTTGAAGCGTAACTTTTCGAATTTCCTTCTACGCATTCGTATGTGCATGTGAGCAGTCGGTATCAGCTGTGCATCAACGGCTTATGGATCCTATGGTGAGGTGCGAGATGTGTTTTCTGTGTGTCAGTGATGGGCTAGTCTGGAGGACCTGAGGCCGGGTTTTGACCGAAGCTTGAGCACGGGGATTTCGGTTGTGTGAGTACGTGCTTTTGGACTTATATGTTCAGTAGCATCCCTATCAGCCAAATTTGTGACTCGATGAGTGGATGGATGGCCATGTGATGAGTATGATGTGACTGCGGGATATAGTTCAGACAGTTTGAATGTGACAGCAAGAGTTTATTTGGGAGGTGAAAAAGACTATAGGGTGCTTGATTGTTGTTTTGATGTGATGTATAGTCCCAGGTTATGAGTGTGCTAAAAGATTTTTCATGTTGTTTAATTTTGGAACGAAGTAGATTTCCGTGTCTTGTTGTGAGTTCGAACTCAGGAAGATTAAGTGATAACATAGCAATCGTGGCTGCGAAATGGTATAGCAAGATGCCAATTTGAGGCTAAGCATGTGGGTTATCTCCTACGAAGTAATCTACGGAGGTTTGATCCTTATAATGTTGAGTGGAGAGTTTTTTTTATACAAGCGGGGTGTGTGTGTTGAGATTTTAATTTGAATCTGGTTGAGAAAAATGACTTGACTGTCAAGAGAATAAATGCGAACTTAGCGGATGATAGGTATTTTATGGGTGGTGTTTCATGAGCTTGAGAAGAATTTTCGTTGAACTGACTGCGATTGTATGGCAGTAATAAAGTATGGCTACGATGAGTAATAAAATGTTCTATTTTATGGCACTGAGCTAAGTGAGGAAGTCTACTATCGGCGATCTGATTGCATGGTTATGTGTTGTAATGGTTTTGGTCTGAAGCATACTTGTGGATCGGTTATGACTTGCAGTGGTTGAGATCGAGGAAGACTCGAGTAAAGGAATTTCTGGATATGCAGTATGTTACACCTTATGGGTATATAGAGATCATGTAATAATTGAGTTTCCATTCGTGAATGATGTAGTGCGCGTGGAGTAGGAAATTGCTCTGTTGCTTAAATGTGTGGATTACTTCTTTAGGTGTTTTTGTGCTAATGGGGCACAAGTCGTTCGGCCCATTTGGTCGGTGCAATTGAGATTTGAGTAGAGTGGATGACTCTCGAGAAGGTTCTAACGGATTCAAGATTTATATGTAGCAATTGAGAATTTTGCAAATTTGTTTATGGCTAGAATCTGAGATTTAAGTTGGATGGTGTCTATCACGACCAAAAAATCACTAGTTGTGATGGCACCTAACTCGACCAGCTAGGTAAGCCAACTAACACTCAATAGAATCCAAATGAAATTACAGGAAAATAGTGAAGAATTATCTGAACATTTACAAATTTATCCAAGAACTGGTAGTACGAATCATGAGCTTGTAAGACTTGAAATTCAAAAGGCTGATACAAATAATTACACGATTTGTTTGAAAGCTACATAAACAGATTATCAAATATAAATCTACCAAGGACAAGTGGAAGCCAAATCCGGAATGCACGAACATCTTCAGGGTCAGCTCCCGACATCACCAGCAGCTCAGCTCTGAAAATCTGCACGCAAGGTGCAGAAGTATAGTATGAGTACAACCGACCCCATGTACCCAGTAAGTAATTTGTCTAACCTCGTCGAAGTAGTGACGAGCCTTTTTAGTTAAAAGATACTCATTGATAGAACCTACACCAAAAACTAGTAACAGAACTATACTACAATATAATAGAAAAGAGTACACGAAACAAATATGCAAGCAATACATTTTCCAATATCTCGAACAATCTTTTCCTTAGAACGAAAAACCAATAACCACGATAGTCACTCCATAACTTTCATAGCGTGAGGAATGTACTCAGATATCAAATCAATGGCACAATAACACTCTTCATGCATTTATGTTATCCTCACCAAATATGCGTATAACAGTACCAACCGAATGGCAGAAATGCCGACAACAGTATGACAAAGTAGGAAATACCCAAGCAACAATAATGAACGAGGATATACACATGGGCAACACTAATAGTACTAGGCGGATATCATAGGAGTAACGATAGCAATTAGGAAATAAGAGAATAAGCATCAACTAACTAGCATGATGGAGGCCTAGATATAGTTATAGCAAATAAGAATGGGACACATGATCTTTATAAGTGAACAAGTAGAGACATGAATGACTAACATGGTAGAAAACATGTACTAAAGTGCAACAAAATAGATATGACATGGATGTAATTATAACAGCATGAAGTAGTCATGGTATTTGCAAGTTAAGAAAGTAAAAGGCATGGACAACATAACAACAATTGAGATAGAGAACAAAGACAGAACAGTAACGACAAGTCACATAAGAACCATAAGTACGACAATAACAGCTCAAGGTAAAGACATGAAGGTATCTACAAGGAAAGGATATCTCGACATAATGCATGTCTCTCGTCCTCACTTGCACGGAAACACCCTTCAAGCCATGAACTCGTAATAACATAAAATCATGATAATATAAATGCAATGGCACAACATCACCCTTCGTGCTTTTACTCTCAAATGAAATGGCACGGCATCACCCTTCGTGCTTTAAACTCACATAACATGGAAACTCATCACCTTTCGTGCTTTTACTCTCAAATGATATGGCACGATATCACCCTTCGTGATTTTACTCTCAAATGATATGGCACGACATCACCCTTCGTGCTTTACACTCTCCCTCACATGATAGTATATATATAATGGCAAGGAATCACCCTTTGTGCTTTACACTCTTCCTTACCAAGCATATGTATATCAATGTCAAACAAGGTAGGAAGCATAAATAATGCCAAGGAGAAAGTTTAAATGAATATTCCAAACAAACCCCATTCACAACTTTCAAGCAAACAATAGTTCAATAAACTCTCAAGAACCTTATTATTCAAGTATCTCAAAAAATCTCAAGAATGATCCACAACAAGAGTATAGAATCTAATATCTCAAGAATATCGGCCGTAGCAATGTATTAAGGATTATGCATAATGATGGTCGAATTAGAAACAACAATGCTTTCTCAGAATTTCCGTCAAAATTTGATCAAGTTATAATAAACCAAATCTTAGTTTCTAATATTTAATTCTATATTTTTAGTATCTATGATCAAGTAAGACATGAAGCAAGAAGGTCACGTGATTCTACAAGATACAATTTATAACATAATTTACCCTCGAGCATGGTTAACCCTAGGAGACCGATTTGAGAGGCAAAGGCATTTTGAAGTAGAGTATTGCCCGGATTGAGGTAATAACACTTTCAAACTTGGTTCTGAGGGTCCGAAACCCCAAATTATGTATTATGTAATTGGTATTGAGGTGATGCACATGCCAAGTGACGGGCGTGCGGACGTGCACCGTGGGAATTCTTACCTGGTTGATTTCATGGCACTGTGTAGTGGTTCTAATTAGTTGATATCCATGTTTTCATCATGTGATAAAGTAATTGAGCTGGCGATCATGCTAGATATCATGTTTAGGCTTTATGGTGGTACTGTTGGGACCCATAGTGGTCGTTTCTTGATTTCATCTTACTGATTTCATTGACATTTCGTACTCAGTCATATCTATGCATATCATATCATATCCCAGTATATGTTGTTATTTATTGATACATCATATCATTTTTTTGAGCTAATTTCATGACATTGTGGCCCGTGAGTGAGACTGGAGAGATCGATGACTGAGTGAGGCCGAGATCCTGATTATGAGTGACAATTATGGGATCGGGTTGCACGTCGTAGCGGTTATATTGATTTATGCTAGTGCTTGGGCTGAAGGAGCCCCTCCGGAGTCTGTACACACCCACAGTGAGCGCGGTTGATATTATTGAGGGATGGATCTTCCCTGGACATGGATCTTGTATGAAACATGATATACATGGAGATGGATCTTCTCCACGGGCTGGATTGTCCCTCCTCGGTACTGGGTGACTGATGGTTAGTGATGTATATATTTTGGGATGGATCTTCCCTGGGCTGTATGGGCCATATAGAGTGACGAGTGGTTTAGTATTTGAGAGCGTGAGAACTTGAGGTTGTCAGCATGGTGCATCACATACAGCATGTGCATTGGCATGTAGAAAGTTATATTCTTCACATTGTCGAGATTTGATCTATTTTACTGGTTGAACTATCTGTTTAACTTGAAATCATGCTTATGTATCTGCACTGTTATTTCTTTTTTTAATTATACCGGTTGAGTTTGTCACTACCTTTCAGTACAAAGGTTGGACTTGTTACTTACTCAGTTGGTTGTACTCACATTACACCCTGCACCTTGTATGCAAATCAAGGTGCTTCGGGTCACAGCGGTTGTTGATCGATGAGTCAATATTTGGAGACTATCAAGGTAGTTGCATGGCATTCGCAGGCCTTGACTCTCCCTCTTTATCTTCATCTGTACTTCAGCTTTATTCCCTAGACATTGTTGTAGACTGTATTCTAGTATAGATGCTCATGTACTCTATGACACCCCGGTTTTGGGATAGATGTATCGTATTTCGGATTATTTTTGTTTCAAAAAGGCTTTCTTCAATATTAATTGTTTCCATCTTCATTTTCAAAGTTTTTGCTGTGTTGGGATGTTGAATAGTAGAGTAACGACCTGGCCGGTCGTTTCGAGAGTTATAGAGGGTTTTCATTATTTCTGCTTCTTTTTGTGTTATTCAGCTATATTATTCTATACCTAGTTAGTTGGTCCGGGTCCATAGTGGTTTCGGAGTGAATTGAGACACTTAGTCTCTTAAAGATAAGCTTAAGTTAGAAAAGTCAACTGAATGTTGACTTATGTGTAAACGATCTTAGATTTGAATTTTGATGATTCCGTTAGCTCCGCTAGGTAATTTTGGACTTAGGAGCACGCCCGGAATGTGACTTGGAGATCCATAGTGGAATTACGCTTGAATTAGCGAAAGTTGGAAATTTGGCAATTTTGGTCGGCAGTGGAAAATTTGATATCGGGGACGGAATGGATTTTCGGAAGTTGGAGTAGATCTGTGGTGTCATTTGTGACGTGTGAGTAAAATTTGAGGTCATTCGGACGTGGTTTAATCGGTTTTGGCGATGTTTGCAACATTTGGAAGTTTAGAAGTTCTTTGGCTTGAATCCGAGGGTAATTTGGTGTTTTGATGTTCGTTTGAGTGATTCGAAGGTTCGACTAAGTTTGTATGGGTTTATATGACTTGTTGGAATGTTTGGTTGAGGTCCCGAGGGCCTCGGGCGTGTTTTGGATGGTTAACGGATCAAGTTTGAAGTTGGGAGAATGGCTGAAGTTGGCATGTTGTTGGTGTAATTGCACCTGCGAGGGTATTGTCGCAGGTGCGATGCTGCAGGTGCAGTGGGGTTGATGTAGGTGTGAAAGTGTATTGGATTGGGGAAGACCGCAGGTGTGAATGGGTGTGCGCATCTGCGAGCCCGCAGAAGCGGAAGAGAGAAGGACTGGCAGTGGCCGCAGGTGTGAAGTCTTTTCCACACTTGCGAGATCGCAAATGCGGATAGGGAGCATAGGTGCGGAGTTGGGGATTTTAGTGATTTTTCGCATATGTGGATATTTTTGCACAAAAGCGGCATAGCAGGTGCACATTCTAGCCGCAGGTGCGAAAAGCCTGGGCAGAACCTATAAATAGAAGACTTCGCAAATTTCTGCTCATTTCCACCATTTTCAAGTCGGACCTTGGAGCTTTTTGGGTGATTTTTGAAGGGGATTCAAGGGTTTTTCGGTGAGGTAAGTTTCTTGAGCTCTAATACTCCTAGATATGGTGTTTTCCCGTTGTTTTCTCATCTAATTAGTGGGATTTATTTATGAAAATAGGGGGTTAGGGCTTGGGATTTTGGAGGGTGTAATTTGGGGATTTGAGAGACCAAATGATGTTGGATTTTGATAAATTTCGTATGGGTAGACTCATGAGTGAATGGGATTTCGAGTTTTGTGACTTTTGTCGGATTTCGAGACGAGGGCCCGGGGGCCGAGTTTGAGTAAATTTCGAGATTTGGCCTATAATTTGATACTTTTCTTGTGTATTTGATCCCTTAGACTAAATTGATTGTGTTGTACTACTTGTGACTACATTCGAGATGTTCTGAGGCCGAATTGAGAGGCAGGGGCATCCCGAAGTAGGATTTTGGCTTGGTTTGAGGTAATTAACGCTTCCAAACTTGGTTTTGAGGGTTTGAAATCCTGAACTATGTGTTATGTGATTAGTATTGAGGTGACGCACATGCCAAGTTGCAGGCGTGCGAGCGTGCACCGTGAGAATTGTGGCCTGGATGATTCCATGGCACCGTTTAGTGGCCCTATCCTGTTAATATCCATGTTTCCATCGTGTGATGAAGTAGTTGGGCTGTAAAACAAGCTAGATATCATGTTTAGGCTTTGTGTCGGTATTGTTGGGACCCTTAGCAGTCATTTATTGTTGTTAGCTCATCAGTTCATTTAATATTCCATACTCAGTCATGATCATGCATCTTTATATCATATCTCAGTCTCAGTTATTTACTTATTCATCATATCATTGTTCTGGGTTGTTTTCATGACATTGTGAGCCCGTGGCGAGATTGGAGAGGTTGATGACTGAGTGAGGTTGATCGCCTGTTATGAGTGATTATTATGGGATCGGGTTGCACGCCGCAATGGTTATATTGATGAATATGATAGCGCTTGGGCTGTAGGAGCCCCTCCGGATTCTGTAACACACCCCTAGTGAGCGCGGATGATATTATTAAGGGATAGATTTCCCTAGACATGGATTTGTCCGAGGTACTTGATACCTGGAGATGGATTTCTCTACCAAGCTGGATTACACTTTTGTTCTCAGTACTGGGTGACTTTCAGTCAGTGTTGTATATATATTCTGGGATGGATTTCTTGGGCCGAATGGCCATATACATTCCCGAGTGGTTGAGCACTTGAGAGTGGGAGTACACGGTACATTCATACAATTTGTGCATTAGCATGTAGAGGATACTGAGTTGTATACCATGCATGGTTCAGATATGCATTTACTTTACTGTCTTACACTGTATATTTGAATTGAAAGCATGCCTATGATTATGCGCATTTAGTTCTGTTATACCTGTTGAGGTTGAGTTTGTCACTATCTTCAGTCCATATTTTGGGCATGTTACTTACTGAGTTGGTGTACTCATGTTACTCCCTGCGCCTTGTATGCAGATCCAGGCATTTCTGGGCACGGCGACGGCTGCTGATTTCCTGCATTGGAGTCAGGGAATATTGAGGTAACTGCACGACATTCGCGGACCTCGATCTTCTCTTCCTTAGCTTATTGTACTTTGATGTTTAATTCTATAGACGTTTTGTGGACTATGTCTGGCTATTAGACGCTCATGTACTCAGTGACGCCCCCATTATTGGGACACTTGTGTCGTATTTTTGGTAAACTTTGTATTTAAATGGGCGTTTAGTTATGTTAAACCTTTCTGTTGTTAAATTAAAAGATGTTTTTACTGTAATGAAGAAAAATATTGGATTTCGGCTTGCCTAATTTCACGTTAGGCGCCATCACAACAGGGTATATTTTTGGGTCGTGACAAGTGGCTTGCCTAGTTCTATGATGGGCCCTATCACGACGGTCGGTTTTGGGGTCGTGAAAGTTCTTGATTATGATTTAGCTTTGATTGTGCTTTCTCAGTCACTTGTATAGCATTTTAATTCTTAATAATATAATAACATTTTTACTTTGTGTTCTAATGCACTTTTTATGGAATAAATTTATGTATCCCAGGATTTTTTTTAAACTTGAATAAGAACTTTACTCATATAATGAATTTAAAAAATAATTGAATTGTATTGTCTTGAAAAATAATTAATTAAAGATTTAATTATTTAGTTTTAACATAAAAAATAATTTATTCTATGTTGATTCAGATCTTAATATTAGTTCGTTTCTTATATTGAATATTAAATCTTAATTATAATTTGATCCACTATAAATTTTATTTTCAAAGAGTAAAAGATTTATATGACATTTCACTTTTAGATCTTTATGTTTTTAGAATCATTAGTGGTATTGACTCTTACCAATCACTTTTTCTCTTTCTCACACATTTATATTCTTAAATATTTTCTTGGTTGTTGTTTAATAATTGGGTATTTTTCAATATTACACAAAAAATTGGTTTAAAATGTTATTTGAGTAGAAAAACAGTTCAAATATAATATAAAAATATATTATCGTGGGGGTATTTTTCTCAATTTCAACTCTTTGTGCAGTCCATTTAATATTACTTTTATTTTTTTTTGGTATTGGACATTATGGAGTGGTAATGTATCGTCAATATGGAGGATTCTTATATTTGATTTTATTAACCCTTCCTACATATTTTTAAGAAGAATTTAATAGATAAAATTTTATTAATTTTAAAAATTAGCAAATAAAGTATTGTAGTCCAAAACATAGATTATTGCAGTTATGTCCTTTCCCTATGAGTTTTTCCGCTTAATATTTTAGGGCTGTTTTGGTAAATTAAAATTGTATTTATGCTTTTATGATAAAATAGGCTCTCTTTTTTGTAAACGGATTTGGACAATATAATACATTTTCAAATTAAATTAGTAATAGAAATTATACTACGTTATCGAATTAAATTAGTAATAGGGATTTTTATGAAGTATAGCCTAAAAGTAATAGAAGTACATGACTAAAGATATTTACTTGTTCAAATTTATATGAATTAGACCGACCGAAAGTAAATATACTAATAGGATTATTAAATGTAATTATGTAGGATTCTTAACGTGTAGTATTATGTCCTAAAGTTAATAGGATTATAAGGCTAATATCTAGAATTCCGCTTATATCCTTTTATTATGAGATGTTATGCTTAATATTATAAGGTCATTTTTGTAAACAGACATTGTATTCATACTTTCATAATAATTTAAATATATAGATATAGATATAGATATAGATATATATACATATAGATATAGATATATAGATAGATTAAATCTTGATTGCTATTTGTAAAATTAAAATTGCTTCCATTGCCGATATCTGTCCATGTACGTGGTGCAATTATGTGCTTATTATAAAGTTTGTTTAGTACTGCTAATGAATCGTGCACGTAACAAAAGAAGAAAGAAAAAAATAGAGAAAACAAAAGAAGTAATCATTCAATCAATATGGCCTTTAGTTATAGCAACAATCGTGTCAAACATAATGAGTTACTTTCTATTTTATAACTGTTGAGCTGCAGATGCAAAAGATGAATTGAGCTCGAGCTGGATCTCTAATGGTGGAGTTCTGGAAGCTTCATAGAGAGAGAAAGACCGAGAGAAGATATTTTGGATAAAATAAATTGTGTAATTGTATTAGTGTATTGTACAATTTTATAAACATACACACGTGTAACTACTGTAACTAATAAGCTAAACTTAACAACTAATTGACTGACGGCTAAACAATTTAATAACTAACTACTATACATAAATACATAGTTCAATATCCCCCTCAAGTTAGAGGTGAGGTCTTCACACACAACTTGCCCAGAACAGCAGAATGCTTAATGCCGGTGAGAGCTTTGGTGAGTATATCAACCAGTTGATCAGTTGTACCAATGTCATGCAAAGACACCAAGCCCTCCTGTAACTTGTCTCGAACAAAATGACAATCAACTTTAATATGCTTTTTCCTCTCATGAAAAATAGGGTTCTTGGCAATATGTAAAGCAGACTGACTATCACAAAATACTGTAACAGGATTAGGAAAAGGAATAGTCAATTCATCTAGCAATCTGCACATCCAAGTTCGTTCACCCACTACCTTTCTAAGAGATTTGTATTCTGTCTCAGCTGAGGAGAGGGAAATAGTTTCCCGTTTCTTAGACTTCCAGCTAATTGGGCTATTTCCCAGTAGAACTAGCTAACCACTAAATGATCTCCTAGAATAAGGGCAAGCTACCCAATCAGAATCACAATACCCCATAGTTGTGCAGTCATGATCATTAGAGAGGAAGATCCCAAGTGTAGGATCATAAGTATCTAAGGAGGTGGAAAGCTGCATGTAAGTGTGGTCCCCTCGGATCTTGCATGAATTGGCTCAAATGTTTCACACTGTAGGCAATGTCCAGCTTTGTATTAGTGAGAAAACCCAACTTTCCAACTAACTTTCTGTAGTATGTTGGATCTGTTAAGGCTAGTCCTTTCTTTGCTTTGAGCTTGACACTAGGATCCAATGGTGAAGATGAACTGCTGCAATTGAGACAATTGCATTCCTTAAGTAAATCTAGTGCAAACTTTCTCTGAGAGATGATTGTTCCATCAGTTGTATACAGAACCTCCATCCCAAAGAAATAGTGCAATATCCCCAGATCCTTGATTTTAAATTGATCATGTAGGTTGTCAGCTGAATAATTTCCTGCAAATTTATCCCAGTTATAATTACATCATCTACATATACAGCAACAAAGATGGTAGAAGAGGCTGACTTTTTGTGGAAGAGAGAATAATCACTCGGAGAATGGACATAACCCTTGGAATACAAGGCCTCAGCTAGTTTTGCATACCACTGTATGCTAGCTTGTTTCAGCCCATAAAGGAATTTGTTCAGCTTACTGACATGTCCAGGAGTATCAACCACTAGCCCACAGGGTAGTTCCAAATAAACTTCCTCATGTAGGTAACCATGGAGTAAATCATTATTCATATCTAGTTGAAAAAACTCCATTGCTTCTTTATTGTTGTAGCTATAAGAGCCCGTCAGTTTCACAACTGGTGAAAACGTTTCTGCGTAATCAACACCTACCTGTTGAGTGTATCCCTTTACAACCAGATTGGATTTGAATCTTTCAATACTCCCATTATCTTTGTGTTTAACCTTATATACCCATCTACAACCAATGGCCTTCTTACTTTGGGGCAAGGGAACCAAGGTCCAGGTATGATTAGCATGTAGAGCCTCAAATACAAGGGTCATGGCTGCCTGCCAGGCTGGATCTAAGGCTAACTCTTCATAAAATGATGGCTCATGATCATGGCTAACATTTTGCAAAGTAGCTGACTATCATGGATCAAAGAATTAAGAGAGACATGATGATTACATGTAAACAAGGCATTAAGGGAAAAGGATGTAGTATTAGTATCAGTAGTAGGAGCAGGAGGTTTAACGTTTGGAATATAGCAAATATAGTCCTTCAAATGGGTAGGCAAGTTATGTTGTCTTGTTGACTTCCTAATGCCTAAGTCAGGAATTACAGGATGTTGATGAGAGGTAATTGATGGTTGAGGTAAAGGCTGACTAGACTGGCTGGAGGTTATTTTAGGTGATGATAAGGGACTATTATGTGACAGACCATCAGGAGTAACACTTGTATACCTTTGACTATCATGCAACAAATCAGGAGTGTGTAATTTAGCGACATGCAAATCATTAATAAAAGAGACCGAATTTGGAATAGAAGAGAACATAGAATCATCAGGCAAAATGTTAAAAGGAAAACATTCTCATGGATAATTATATTTCTGGATATGTGAATTTTCTAAGTAGCTAGGCTGAGACTCTTGTAACCCTTTGCCTCATAGGGAAATCCTACAAACACATGGGGGGTTGCTCTTAATTTGTTCCTATGAGTCTGGGGAGTAGTAGGAAAGCATAAACATCCAAAACTCTTGAAATGGGAGTGTGTGGGCTTTTTATGATACAACATTTCATAGGGACATTTATTTTTGAGATAAGTTGTGGGGAGCATTTTTATGATATAAGTAGCAGTTAGAAGACATTCACCCAATTTGGATTGAAATAAAAGGGCCCTATCAGTCTCAAGAAGATACTTGTGTTTTCTCTCTACCACACCATTTTTTGGTATGTAGGGGCATGTTTTATGGTGTATTATACCCTTGGATTGGAAAAATTGGATTGCTTAATTACTAGTGAACTCTAGTCCATTATCAGATCTTAAGCACTTGAGTTTGGTTTGGAACTGGGTTTCAATGAGAGATACAAAAGCTTTTATAGTTTGCAATACATTGCTCTTACATCTTAGGAGACGGGTCCAAGTGGACCTGCTGTAATCATCCACTAGGGTGAAGAAGTATTTGAAATTGTTATGAGTTGGCACATGGTAAGGTCCCTATAAGTCTACATGGAGAAGGTCAAAGGCTTTAGTAGTGGTGCTGGTTCTCTGAGGGAAAGGCAGTCTAGTTTGCCTAGCCATGAGACATATGGTACAGAGAAATGGTTGTTTGGGTAAGAACTGGACTGGTATAGAGGAGATACCTCTTATTTTGACAAAGGGTACATGTCCCATCTTATTGTGCCACAACAAATTTAAGTCAATGTTATTATACATAGAAGAATTCAAAATGAACTCTAAGTTTTATTGCATGTGGGAATATGTACAAATGAGTGAGAAGGAAAATGTGACCTATTTACATCATATGAAGCAGGTAAAGCATGAAATGGAAGTGAGTAGTTGGCAGTAGGTGTGGCAGAACAAGAATGCTTCAAGCAGCTTGAACAAAGAAGATATAACCATCATCGACCTTACCAATCTCTGAGGCCTCTTCATTGAAGGGTCATGTAGAAGACATAAAGGATCAGAGAAGACCACTAAACTTTTAAGCTGAGAAGTTAGGCAATGAATAGAGATCAATTGTATTTGAAAGAAGGAACATAAAAGACTTTATGCAGGGATTCCGACTCTTCATGTTTTCCAGCGTTAGTCTCAGGTGCACCATGTACATTGGCCACAGTTCTTTTCCCTTTGTCAAATTTGGGATTTGAGTTGAACTCTTGAGGATATCCATATAACACTTGTCTAGGGTGTGACCTGGGCGTTTACAGTAGTCACATAAGGGACGTGGCATGTTGATATTAGGAGAGTAGTTGCTGGGAGAGTAGTTGGTTCTAAATTGTTCCTTGATGTATTAACATTGAATGAGGAGAAATCTACATGATGTTGGCCATTTCTGAGATTGTTCTTCGGAGCACTAACATTTAAGGACGAAGAATCCATCATAACATGATTGTTCAGCTTAACTTCCCTCTGTTTCTCTTCTTGAACTAGGAGGGAAAAGGCTTATGCCATAGAGGGCAAGGGGTTCATCATCAGAATGCTCCCTCGCACATTTGTGTACACTTCATTCAGGCCCATCAAAAAGTGAATTAAACGCCTGTCTTGTTCAGCTTTATGCATATTTTCCTTAGCAGCACATGTGCATTGACAGGTGCAATGTGTCTTGGCAGTCAGTGTGCTCAGTTCTTCCTGTAGCTTCTTCATTTTAGTGTAATAGCATGTGGTGTCTAAAACTCCTTGAGAAAGGTCATTAATTTCCTTCCGAATTTGATACAATTTGGTTCCGTTGGTCAGAACGTAACGATCCTCCAACTCTCTCCACAACTCGACAACATCACTTGCATATTCAACACTGTCAGCAATCTCCTTGGCGAGAGAATTTAGGATCTACGACGCAACCATATCGTCACATCGCTCCCATAGTCGAAATTTCGAAGGCTCCTTCTCTGGCCGTTTGCGTTCGCAGTTGATGAAATCTAATTTGTTATTGACAGAGAGGGCTCGCATAACACTCCTCCTCCAGGATCGATACCCTAAACCACTGAAAGGAACTAGAACTAGCATGGCACCAGGACTATCTGAAGGATGCAAGTAAAGAGGACTACTTGTATCGACGCCGGACTCCACCTCGAGGGCGAATGAGGGACTACTACCAGACTTAATACTCGTATCAGTGATATCCATTAGATAACTCAATTTGGTAAAGATAGAATCAAAAAATTGAAGAGAAAAACGACAGATTGGACAATTGAAGACAAACACGATCTTCTAGGGCAAATGTCCAATTGAACTTACTGAAGATGACGAGGAGATAGAAGAGTGAGATGCTAGGCTCTGATACCATGTTGAGCTGCAGGTGCAGCAATGAATTGAGCTCGAATTGTAGCTCTAATGGTGGAGTTCTGGTAGCTTCATAGAGCGAGAAAGACTGAGAGAAGATATTTTGGATAAAATGAATTGTGTAATTGTATTAGTGTACTGTATAATCTTACATACATACACACATGTAATTGTTGTAATTAATAAGCTAAACTTAACAACTAATTGAGTGACCGCTAAGCAAAATAGTAACTAACTACTATACATAAATACATAGTTCAAGAATAATCATTTTGTATTTAATATTCACTGTTCTAATTAATCCGAATTAGTGTCGCATAAATCCTATTAAAGAAAAACGCTTCCTTAAAAAGATTCTCCATTCCTTGGGCATAGACTCGAGACCTCTGATTGAGTGAAGCAATCTTATCCATCACGTCACATCCAATAGTAAATGACGATACACAATCATTTTCTTGACGACAAGATACTTAGATCACGACATTATATAAATGGAAAATAATATCTATTTGAAGGGTATTTGACTAACTTAAGGTGTTCAATAGCTCATGACCTAGTCTAAATAAAAAATTTAACAAATTAAAATTATAACTCCCTTTAATATATTGTTCTTTGACTCCAACTTATTGAAAAGGTTATTTGAGTTTGTTTCGGTAAAACAAAAATTCGTTTTACAAATTTTTAAATTTTATGTGATTTACTAAAAATAGATATATGTATATCATCTTGCATAAAGTATTCCATTACATGCATTCATTAGCGGAGCCACGTATAACTAAGGGATGTTCGTTGATACTCTTTTGTCTAAAAATTACACTGTGTTACTTAGTAAAAAAAATATTTTATGCAAATACGTTATATATTGAATTTCTTTAGTTTTTTTGTGTGTTTAATTTTTAATATTTTGACATTTTTTAATGAATATTTTGACTCTGCTAATGCATGCATTTCGAGTAATTACTCGAGTATTTTGTGACATTTAGATCCCGGTAATCTAATATTTCAAGTAATATTTAGTCTACATTAACCATGCCTCGATCTCTTTTTTTTCTTTTACAATTGAAACTCGATATACGATTTCACAATGTTTCTTTTTCTATCGTTGAACCAAGGGAAAAAGAAATTGAGCTCCAAATATTTAATTTAAGATGAAAAAATATTCCAAATGTTTTACTAATTTCAAAATTGTAAAACAAGGTTTGTAATAAATAAAATAACTAAGGATTGTATTGTTACAAACTTACAAGGATCTAATTAATATGAGATTATTTCTTCGATTAGTTGATCGAAGTAGAAATAAAGTAGAACACAAATTTGTTAAGTATCCTAGTCAGATATTACCACTTTCACAGCATCATCATCATCTATATTTAAATTCAAAATATTGTATCTTTATCTAAATCAAACCATAATCATTACCTCGTACTATAAAGGGATCCTATATTTCATTAACGGATTTTTAGAAAGCTGATTTTTGGATAGCCTTTTTCCCTGTTTCAATGGCAGATTCCGCACTCCCACAAGATGCTCTTTTCCTTGGCTTTGACAGTTCTACTCAGTAAGCACCTACTCATTAATCATCAATTACGCTGTTTTATAATTTTCTCGACTGATTTTAGTATTCAGAAAATCTTTGATACTCCTATTGATTGATCATGTAGTAGTGGCTTTTTTCCCCTTCAATTTGGCATATTGAATATTCTTTCTTGATTCGTTCAGTTTGCTCAATTTTGGTTAATTATCTTAGGTTCATTATGAACTGGTTTTTTGGGATTTCATGAAAAATAATTTAATTAGGGCATGTATGCTGACCTTTATTTTTGTGTGTGTGGATTATCAGGTCATTGAAGGCTACTGTGCTTGATGCGAATCTGAATATTGTGGCCGCAGAATTAATTAATTTTGATTCTGAATTATCCCATTATAAAACTGAAGGTGGTGTTTATCGTGATCCATTAGTAAATGGTAGAATTGTTTCACCCACGTTGATGTGGGTAGAAGCATTTGAATTGATCCTCCAGAGACTAAAAAAATCGTCAAAATTGGATTTTGGTAAGATTGCTGCTGTTTCAGGTAGTGGACAGCAGCATGGTAGTGTGTATTGGAAAAAAGGGAGTGCTGTGATTTTGTCATCTCTAGATTCTAAGAAATCATTGGTTGAGCAATTCAATGATGTTTTTTCGACGAAGGAATCTCCAATATGGATGGACAGCAGCACGACAGAACAATGTAAGGCGATTGAGGAAGCTGTTGGAGGGGCAATGGAGTTGTCTAGACTTACTGGTTCTCGTGCGTATGAGAGATTTACGGGCCCACAGATACGTCGATTGTTTGAGACACAACCCGAAGTTTATCATAATACTGAGAGAATCTCCCTTGTTAGCTCGTTTATGGCATCGTTGCTTGTTGGAGGATATGCCAGCATTGATCACACTGATGGTGCAGGGATGAACTTGATGGATATTAAGCAGAGAGCGTGGTCCGAAATCGTTTTGATGGTATTCTGGTTTATAATAAGAACTACTGAATAGCTCTAAATAAATCCAATATTTTTGTGACATCTTTTAGAATTTTTATCTTTTCTGAAGGTAATGTAAGAAATAATAGGAGCATTCTGAGAATTAAACTTGGGACCTCTCGCACCCAAAGCCAGTATCATAGCACTAGATAGAATGCCGATCCTGTTATTTAGTATTTTATTTACTAGTTCTTGATTTATTTTATGTATTAGTGGAGGAATTAGTGCCATTTGTTTTAACCATTGTTAGGTTTTTGTGAATTTCTAATGTTGTAGTTTGGTTGATTTGAGCTTTTCATGGTTCTGCAGGCCACAGCTCCTGGTTTGGAGGAAAAGCTTGGAAAATTAGCTCCTGCACACGCTGTTGCTGGACCTATAGCTTCCTATTTTGTGGAGAGGTAGATCATATATGTGTTCCTTTCTTTAAACTCAGTTTCATCAGAAGAAATTTAAAACTTTTTTTTCCCCACTCTGCCCTATACTCTTGAGCTAAATCAGTGGGTGTTCATCAGAGGATTCATGTTAAAAACCTTTGTGTCGATAGATAGGAAGTCACTGGTGATTATCAAATTGATATTCAGATTTCCTCAATGAAGATTACAAATGATGACAAGTTTTCACTGCGAAATGCATAGCTGGTTTCACAATGAGTTACACCAAAACATTTTTGATCATTTTTACGTGTTAGTATAGCTACTTTTGCTTATATTTGCTATCTGAGAGTTAAATCTTCCATATACCTACTTTCAGATATCACTTCAACAAAGACTGCTTGATCATTCAATGGTCTGGAGATAACCCCAACAGCTTGGCAGGTGAGAGGATTTTTGTCAAGATTCTGTGTGTATTTTCTGCTACGATTTCTCTCTATCTTCTTGATTGCTATGTGGTCCTTGTTTAAGGATATTCACTTGTATAGCTTTCTGCAAAAGCAGCATACGACCAGATGGTTTTGATTCTCATCTCTGTATATGACAAACTTATGAAGGCCCTGAACAATAATATTTTCATGCCCAATTTAACACCCTAACTTTTCTCTGTCAAAGTTGATGGGGATGGACTGAGTCTTGTGTTACTTAAGTATGGACATAAGATAGAATGCTCTGATGTATTAGAATTAAGACCTGGCCATCAGGTAGTTTTTAGGCTTCATATATTGTTCAATTATCTTAGAACTTATGGTGTAATCTCATAAAATCCACTCACAAGTGGGTTTTGAAGTAGATAATATTGATAATCCTTGAGACGTAATTTCGCATATGAGTATGTCCAAAAATAGGCGTACTTATCTGTTCTAGAACTAAATCTTTTTATTGCGATTTGCCGTTCTGCCTTTTCGCAATAATGGTTTTCATGTGTTTAGTTTACCTAATGGTTGTATTAGCTCATAGTTCATTATGTCCTGATTACTTGGCTTTCTGATGTTTAGGGTTGACATTAAATACTCCTGGAGATCTGGCAATCAGTCTTGGCACTAGTGATACAGTAAGTTGGTTTTCTTTTCCATTTGTTTTTGTTGTTACTAGTGTTGCACTTTTACTTTAACCCCTTTAAAAGGGGTGCACTGCTTTTTTTGTTTCTTTATTATGATAGTTCACTTTTTTTATAATTAATATGCTAATAGACGAACAAAATAAACTAATCACAAATCATCATACATTCTTCTATCTAATGGACTAAAATCATGACCTATGTATATTGTCCTTCTATCAAAACACCCTGGACTTACTGCTTCTTGAGATGAGGGTGATCTGGACTTACACGGGGATTCATTAAGCTTGTTGAACACATGATCAAGCTTAAAAAAAATTGCTTGCTTCAAGAAACAGAATAGTCAATCCTGTTAGTACGAAATGAAGTGCGGACTCCAAATATTACAGCCTACTGTTCTGTAACATGACGTGATACTGAGAATTTATTTTATCAACAATTTCAGTTAAATATGCCAGTCCATTATGCCTTTTTGTTTTTATTTTAAAGGTATTTGGAATAACTAAGGATCACAATCCAAGCTTGGAAGGGCATGTTTTCCCTAATCCCGTGGATACTGAAAGCTACATGGTAATGTTGTGCTATAAGAATGGATCACTAGCTCGTGAAGGTAAAATATTGATATCAGCAGATAGTGAAAAAGGATTTAACACCTAAAGTTGATTTTATTAAGTATGAACCATATCCTTGGCAGATATACGCAATCTTTACGCTGAAAAATCTTGGGATGTTTTCAATAAATATCTGCAGCAAACGCCTCCACTAAACGGTTAGTATAGCAATAATGCACCTATACACTATTTTTTCTATCTTTTTTCTTTCTTGGATTTGAAATGATTCTGATATCTGACCCAGGTGGTAGATTAGGCTTTTACTATAAGGATTTTGAGATACTGCCGCCCCTCCCAGGTAAGTTCTTTTGGTATTTGATATTCTTGTTTTTATCTAAGCTGAGAATGAGGTACTTTTCATACTGGCATTTCTCCAAAAGTTGTGTTCAGTCTTTGGGAAAATTTGGGATCTCTCTATTTATTACTGGTTTGATAGTTCCATATTTGATTGAGGGTGAGAAGTTGAATACTTTGGCTGGCATCTCTACTCTCTATCTGGTGCCAGCAAAGGGGGAGGGGCTTTATTATTGGCCTTCAGTGCATTGTCCTCCTTTATTTTTATTATAATAAAGCTTGAGTCGCCGAGAGATGATGGGAAGTTCTAAAAAATTAGAGCTTGAACATGGTTAGGATGATGCAGGAAGCCGATAAATAAATACCTTGATCAGAGCCGGAACTGGAGTGAATATATGTATATAAACTTGTCTATATTTGTGGGAATTAACCAGTTTTACATTGACAGCTTAGGTCTATCACACTATCTCTGTTAAATGAGTTTTAGATTTAAAATTGAAAAGCAAACAGCCTTTATATGTGTCTAAAGAGAATATACTGTCCAAAAAAAAAAGTGAAGAATGGCAGAGGTTTATGATAAGCCAGTTATTGCATTGAGAGGTTGAGGCCCTCAAAATATCATGTGGACATCCTCAGTTTGTTAGTTTTTGACCTTAAACATTTGATTTTTATGTGTGAATGTGTCAAGTGCTCATGCATCTCCTTACTTATTTTCATCAAAACTTATTAGTCGGGAATTCTAAGAAATAACTGTTCATGCAGTTGGTTTCCACCGCTATATCCTTGAGAACTTCACGGGAGATTCTCTTGATGAAATAAAAGAGCGTGAAGTGCAAGAATTTGATCCCCCTTCTGAGGTTAGACTTCAAATAGTTCTCATCTGAAGATACTTGCACGGTTTGTGCATAGAAATCAAGTGGACATGCAAGAAGAGGTATCTTACATTTATGAATCACATATTTATCTGCAGGTTCGAGCCATAGTAGAGGGACAGTTTCTTTCTAAGCGAGCTCATGCTGAAAGATTTGGAATGCCGTCTCCTCCAAAGCGAATAATTGCAACAGGAGGTGCATCTGCAAATAGTTCCATCCTAAGCTTGATAGCTTCCATCTTTGGTTGTGATGTTTACACAGTTCAACAGCCAGGTTAGTTAAATTTTCAGGGTCTTTTCCGTCTAAAAACCTAGGATGTCCTAGTTTGTTACTGCTGATATTAATCCAATAGTCGCTAATCCTTGCGTAAGTAACAAGTACTGCTGCAATGACCTAATCAAGAATTACATCCGATGGATTCTCATTGCTTCCTAGTACTGTTTACTGCTGACTAATTTTAACACTGAGCTGATCTGCAGACTCGGCTTCACTTGGTGCTGCTTTGAGGGCTGCTCATGGTTGGTTGTGCAACAAGAAGGGTAACTTTGTGCCAATTTCATCCATGTACATGGACAATATGGACAAGACATCACTTAACTGCAAGCTCGCGGCAACAGCAGGAGATCAAAAGCTTGTCGCCAAGTACGCTGTGTTGATGAAGAAGAGAATTGAAATTGAGAATCGCCTCATCGAAAAGCTGGGGCGTTTGTGATCTTGGGAGTATTCAAGGCAGCAGGCTCCAATAATTTGAGAGTAATAAAGATGTCAGATTAGAACGTTCTTTTTTTTTTTTTTGGGTGGGTGG
>ML277121.1:658-27362 GCA_005239495.1 Nicotiana undulata | reverse complement strand
GGGGGAGGGGGGAGGAGGGTAGTGGGGTGGTTGGCAAACTATTCTCATATTTCAGTTAATAAAGAATAAGCCTATACTCTCTGTAAAGAAATTCGACAAGGCAGTCAGATGATTGAATATCTGAATTCATGATGATTTGCGCCTAAGTTTTTCTAGTGATGGCATATAACTAAAAGAATAGTAAAGATAGGTGGGTTCGATACTTTCTAAAAGAATCTGAAAGTCAAATTTCTTGTCTTCCTAAAATGCTTTTTAAATTATCTTTTTCCTAGATCATACACAATCTTAAAAATGTTAATTGCATTATTCTAACTTATCCAATTTAATTATCTCTTGTTTAGCGAATATTTTATCCAATGTTAACTGCATTATTCTAAGTTATCCAATTTAATTAATTCTGTTGGAGTATTTCCCTTAATGATTTGTTTAATTTAAAATGGTAGTAGGCTATATTAAGTCATGCCATGATTGCTGAAGTTAAAGAGTATTTTTCGCATGATAGCAGGGAGAAAAAAAGTATGGCAAGAAAATAAAGAGTTAGGTTTATCATCTAGGTTATGCATGTGCTTGATTTTATCATCTAGTTCGTTTTATTTTTCCTTTTCTTTCTCCCCTTGGTTGTATATATCCCGTCCGATTAATTCTTTAATTATTTCATGATAATAAATTCTATTAACCAATTTGAGATTTGTCTTTGTTTTCATCCACTATAAATTTGTTTCACTATAAATAATTTATGTGACTAAGATTTAAGGTAAATGATGAGACTTGCCCAAATATTTTTATTACAGTCAAAAAAAGGTATTTTAAGTATGTGTCTTTTCTTTTTTTTCCCAATTAAAATACTTATCCATCACATGTGATAATTGAAAATTCATTTATATATTTATTTTTATCATGGACTGGGAACTCAGACTTATGATTCCGTGTAAATAAAGATT
The DNA here is from genome assembly GCA_005239495.1 of Nicotiana undulata. NCBI lineage: Eukaryota > Viridiplantae > Streptophyta > Magnoliopsida > Solanales > Solanaceae > Nicotiana > Nicotiana undulata. The sequence continues at coordinate 26,421 of ML277121.1, read as the reverse complement.
CCTCAGTTGATCAATTTCTTGTTTTCAATTATCAGGACATCTTACCTTCCAAAATTAACTTTGCTTTACATAAGAACCGTGTTCTCTATGTCTTTATTAGATTCATTTCTGTTAAAGTATTAATTACTTTTAGAAATTATGATTTTCTTTGTTAGAAACTCTAATCTTTAGATTATGTACCGAACTTCCCACTGGTGGGCTCCACACTAGACTATGGCATTGGCAGCTATAACAGATGTTGCTATCTTGATTCCTAAAGCGTCTAATCCCTCAAAGCAACAGCTAATGAACCAATTCTCTTAGCTTTTCTTGAACTTCTCATTAAGTTTTCAGAAATGGAAGATTGCTCTCTCCCCCACGACTCATTGTTTCTTGGTTTTGACTGTTCCACTCAGTAAGTTCTTGCATTTCCATCTTGGTTTTTATCCATAATCATAACAACATTAAGCTTAAGTAATCCTTGAATCTATTCAAGAATCAAGAGAAGTGATAATAAAAATTGGATCTTTAACTGAAGAACTATTATATGGTCTTGATTTTCTTAGGTCACTGAAGGCAACTGTGTTAGATGCTAATCTCAACATAGTTATATCAGAACTTGTGAATTATGATACTGAATTGCTTCACTACAATACAAAAGGTGGAGTATTTCGAGACCCATTCGTTAATGGCAGAATTGTATCACCAACATTAATGTGGGTTGAAGCACTAGACCTCATTCTCCACAGACTTGAAAAGTCAAATGTTGACTTTGGAAAAATTGCTGCTGTTTCTGGTAGTGCTCAACAACATGGTAGTGTTTATTGGAAGAATGGGAGTTTTAAGATATTATCATCATTGGATCCTAAAAAACTACTCGTGGATCAATTTCTTGATGCTTTTTCGATCAAGGAATCGCCCGTGTGGATGGACTGTAGTACCACAAAACAATGTAAAGCTATTGAGAAAGCTGTTGGTGGTGGTTTGGAGTTGGCCAAACTTACTGGTTCTCGTGCACATGAAAGATATGTCGGTCCTCAAATTCGAAAGATTTTTGAAACACAGCCTGAAATTTATCGGAATACAGAGAGGATATCACTAGTTAGTTCTTTTATGGCGTCGCTCCTTATTGGGGGCTATGCTTGCATTGATCAAACTGATGGGGCAGGAATGAATCTCATGGATATTGAGCACAGAATTTGGTCTAATATAGCTCTGGAGGTTGTTTCTTGTCCACAGGGCCAGTACCTGAAGTCATGTTTCATCACTTAAATTAGTTTATTTTCATACTGCCATCTTACTGATTTGGAAAGAAGTTGATAGTTTATCCAATGTGTTGCTTCAATTACGTCAAATTTGTCGGTTATTCTAGGCTACTGCACCTGGTTTAGAGGAGAAACTGGGAAAGCTAGCTCCTGCTTATGCTGTTGCTGGTTCTATTGCTTCCTATTATGTTGAGAGGTTTGCGACAATTGACATTCAATTTACAATTTTCAGTTGTCCTTCATTTTAGCTGATTAGCATACTATCAACGTTAAGCTGATACTGAAGGTAACACATTAATATTTGTCATCTCGTGTATCACTGTGAATTTTCTGCCTTCAATTCGGAAGCATTAGGGTAGAAGGTTAGTAGGTAGTCGTGTGTTTCCCTTTGTCTTCTCTAGCTCGATAGTATTAGCACTAGAACGGTACCCTTTTTTTCATTTGTTTGCTATATTCACATGTCTTGTTCCTTTGTTACTTGCCATCGGTAATTCCGCAGTTTGCTAGCAGTACTTCGTTCATATTCTCGTTTGCTGCCTTGGAATTAGTTTCTTAATATGTTATCTTGCTATTACTTGTTATCGGTACCATTTTCATATTCTCTGTTGCTATCTTTGATTTAGTTTTCTACTTATTTGTCTTGTCATTACTTGCTATCAGATCTTCTCTCACCTTCTTTAGTCGAGAGTCTATCGGAAACAGTCTCTCTGCCCTCCCAGGGTAGGGGTAAGGCTGCGTACATCCTACCCTCCCCAGACCCCACATGTGGGACTATACTGGGTGGTGGTTGTTGTTGTTGTAATTCGGAAGCATTTGCTGGAAGCCCAACGATATTAACGCATTCATTATTCTGTTAGTTTGTGTGTCTCTGATAGAGAACAGCTTGCAGGTACCACTTCAACAAAAATTGTGTAGTAGTTCAATGGTCTGGAGACAACCCTAACAGCTTAGCAGGTGAATGCCTTGTTTTTTCGGTTTTACATGATGAATAGGAACTAAAATTATTCTTTAATATACATATAGATGCTCTTTACAGCGTCAAGCAGTTTTCGAATTGATGCTTTATCTACTTAAGTAGCCATTGTTTGTGGCACTTATTTTTGTGCATAGGTGACTCATTTTATTTTCTTATTCGATTGCCAGTTGTCGTCGAACTGGCAATCATTTTAGACATGGTAGCAGTTGATGTTGTTGTACACCGAGTGCACTGAGTCCTTATTCAAACTTCTAACTGGATAGATGACATGACAAGCTGGTCTCACACCTGCCAATTTCTATTATCCTTTGGAAAAATGTATCTACGAAATATTCTGCCTCTTCAAACACAGCAAATTGGAAATCATTGCTATTAGTATTGCATTACAGAATCCATTTTTCATCCATCCTCATACTACTACTACTAACTGAATCTTTGGATCCTGAAGGTTTGACCCTCAACGCTTATGGAGATCTGGCAATCAGTCTTGGCACAAGTGACACTGTAAGAGACTTAAAGCTTGGTCTTTTGCATACATACGTTGAATTGCCTCTTTTCTAAGACAGAGCTTTGCACTTATAACATGTTAAACGCCGTTAAATCGATTACTGTTGTAAAATTGGTGTACTTACTCCATAAATATATATTTAATTCAAAGGGACAGCAAACCTTAGTGTAAAAGAGATGTATAGATAAACGGATAAACCATATGTGTAGAAGAGTCAATTTTTTATTTACTTTTTCTTCTTCCTCATTTAGTCTTGTACTGTTTTGAAGCTTGAACCATATATGGGGGAAGAAGAGCCAAAACCTTTTATCTGGTTTCTTAGTAATATGATTTATATGTGATCATGTCGATTATCCAGGTCTTCGGGATTGCCACTGACCATAGACCTAGTCTAGACGGACATGTATTTCCTAATCCGGTCGATACCAAAGGCTTCATGGTAATGTTGGTCTACAAGAATGGGTCTCTGACTCGTGAAGGTACTTTGCTTGTATCTGATTTAAAACTGTAAGGATGTTCGTGAAGTTAAGGTACATCTTATTGGTGATGTTGAAATCCTCGTAGATATACGTGATCGCTATGCAGATGGATCTTGGGAGGCTTTCAATATGTTTCTACAGCAAACTCCACCTCTGAATGGTTAGTAAAATGTGATTCATATCTTGTTAACTGTAGCATCTTTATAAACATTCGATACTTCTTACTTGCAAAAGATGGAAAGATCGGCTTTTATTACAAAGAGCATGAAATACTTCCTCCTCTTCCAGGTCAGTGTACTCCTAAAATACAATTACATTGAAATAACACAAGTTGATTTATTTCCCATTTCATGAGAAGATTATGAACTCACAAGCTAGGTCTTCAGTTGGTTTCCACCGCTACATTCTTGGTAATTTCATTGGTGACTCCGCGGATGGAGTAGTAGAACGCGAAACAGAGGAGTTTGATCCGCCTTCAGAGGTAAGTGGCCTTGTATTGAAGAATCATAGTCATCTGAATAGTGGATGAGCATAAAGGATTATAGGTGAAACTCAAAGGCAAATGGACATAAATGGTACTTACAGGTTCGGGCATTAATTGAGGGGCAGTTTCTCTCCATGCGAGCTCATGCTGAAAGACTTGGAATGCCTTCTCCACCAAAGAGGATTATTGCAACTGGAGGAGCATCCACAAATGATCACATACTGAGAATCATTGCTTCCATTTTTGGGTGCAACATCTATACAGTCCAAAAGCCAGGTAAACACACTCATTACACTGTTCTGGTAAGAGTTCTCTTGAGCATACTCTTCTCTGTGATGTACTGAACGAACGAGGGAAATCGGCCCTACTTCTGTAAGAAGGTTTTTGAAGTATTCTTGCTTTAGTTGACAAAGAAAAGGTTGCAACTTTCTTCAACAGACTCAGCTTCCCTTGGAGCTGCCTTGAGAGCTGCTCATGGTTGGTTATGCAACAAGAAGGGAAAATTTGTGCACATCTCTAATATGTATTTCGGGAAATTGGAGAAAACATCCCTAAGCTGCAAGCTTGCGGTGCCTGCTGGAGATCAAGACCTTGTTGACAGATATACTTTGTTGATGAAGAAGAGATTGGAAATCGAGAATCGTCTCATCCAAAGATTGGGACGTTGGTAAAAGAACTCAGGACATGTACTGCATGCGGTTTTAACACAAACTGGCTGAACAGTAGGCTTTTTGTATGGGACTTCAGAATTGCCATAGTTTATTCTGGTTGATGGGACTATCAGCTTCGTATTAAATTTCTTTTCCAGTGCAGTGAAAGAGTTTCCACTTTCCAGTAAAAGGGGGTTTTGGGGAGCTCTTTACAACTTTGAAGTAAAGCCAGTGCAAGAAGTGTCAATAAGCTAATGAAACATCTCAATTCTACATGAAATCATCAAAGCAGAAGTACCAGCATCTCCTGGTCGCATTTACCAGCAATAGTAGATTATTTAGACCTAATTGTATTATAACAAAAATTGCTGTATTTAATGAAACTCCTTTTATTAGGAACTCGCCGAGGACCCATTAAGGCTTTCCCCGTTAGATGGTAAGGACTAGATTATCAATAAAACAAGACTAGCAAACATCTCCATCCACTAGCACTTTAGATAAATGGTAAAAGAATGCACTATTTTATTGTGGTTCAATCAGAATGTTTGCATCTGCTGAACTTTCACACAAACAAGCAAAGAAAAACCAAAGATAAGCACAAACAAGCACGTTTGAACTTTCATAGCAGCAGAAGTCATTTAAGCATACAAGACACCATCAAAATACAAACTAGTACTGGAATGTCTAAAATGCAGCAACTGAAGAACAACCAAAGAAAAATACAATCCAACAAACAAAGCAATGCATCATGTATTTAGTATTCCTCATGTTCATCGTCTTCTCCTTCATCCAATTCAGCACCAACTTCCTCGTAATCCTTTTCCAGAGCAGCCAGATCTTCACGTGCTTCACTGAACTCACCTTCCTCCATACCCTCACCAACATACCAGTGCACGAAAGCACGTTTGGCATACATAAGATCGAACTTGTGGTCAATGCGTGAGAAGACCTCAGCAACACTGGTTGAGTTGGATATCATACATACAGCCCTTTGCACCTTGGCAAGATCACCTCCAGGAACAACAGTTGGTGGCTGATAGTTGATACCACACTTGAATCCGGTAGGGCACCAGTCAACAAATTGGATAGTGCGCTTAGTCTTGATGGTAGCCACAGCAGCATTGACATCCTTTGGCACAACATCACCACGGAACATAAGGCAGCACGCCATGTACTTTCCGTGGCGAGGATCACACTTAACCATCATGGAAGATGGCTCAAAAGCACTGTTGGTGATCTCTGCAACTGAGAGCTGCTCATGGTAGGCCTTCTCAGCTGAAATGACAGGAGCATAGGAGGAAAGCATAAAATGAATCCTGGGGTAGGGAACAAGGTTGGTCTGGAATTCATTCACATCAACATTCAGTGCCCCATCAAACCTCAACGAAGCAGTCAACGATGAAATGACCTGCATAGATTGCAATTTAATATCCCAGTTGCACAAACTTTGCTAAACATAGACTGCATATGATATGATTATAAATACCTGTGAAATAAGTCGGTTCAGATTGGTGTATGTGGGTCGCTCAATGTCCAATGAGCGTCTGCAAATGTCATAAATGGCCTCATTGTCAAGAAGAACTGCAACATCAGTGTGCTCAAGAAGGGAGTGGGTTGACAGGACACTGTTGTAAGGTTCCACCACAGAGGTTGAGACTTGTGGTGATGGATAAATGGTGAAACCAAGTTTTGATTTCTTGCCGTAGTCCACAGAGAGACGCTCCAGCAGAAGTGACCCTAGACCTGAACCAGTTCCACCACCAACAGCATTGAAAACCAGAAAACCTTGAAGACCAGTACAGTTGTCTGCAAGCTTCCTGATGCGATCCAGGCAGAGATCAACTATCTCTTTTCCAACTGCAAACAAGACAAAGCCACAAATATAAGAACTTAATCGAGCTGAACAAAATCAAATGCAGTGTCACAGCAAGGTAATATTTACTTGTATAATGTCCGCGGGCAAAGTTGTTGGCTGCATCTTCTTTGCCACTGATAAGCTGCTCAGGGTGAAAGAGCTGCCTGTATGTTCCAGTCCTGACTTCGTCAATGACAGTAGGCTCAAGATCCACAAAGACAGCACGAGGGACATGTTTTCCTGCCCCAGTTTCACTGAAGAAGGTGTTGAATGCATCATCACCTCCTCCAACTGTCTTGTCACCTGGCATCTGGCCATCAGGCTTTGGGGAGATATAACAGAAACGAGATCGTCAGTTATGCATCAAACACAGGTCGAGGATTACCATTTTTCACAATAAATCTTACATCTAAGTTCAGTTTACTGATCGGATACATCAACAATCTCTAGGCCGAGGATACACTAGAGAATATAGATTCAAGATGATCTATCTGAAATTTGACTTTCACATAATTTTCCATTATATATCCTACGCTATAAGCATTCATCCGATCTGTTCAACGCACATAGGAGTGGCAAACGGGCGGGTCAAGTCGGATATGGTTCGGGTCGAAACGGGTAATAAAAACGAGATAAATTATCCGACCCGACCCGTATTCAACACGGGTAATAAACGGGTTTACCCGCGGATAAAATGAGTAACCATATTATCCATTCATGACTTCACATAAACCTCCGAACTCATATATTTGGAACTTGTAAAGTTTTGAACCTATAAATCGAAAGATGAAAAAAAAGTAAAACTAAAAAATATATTTTTTAAAAAAATCGCGGGGGGTGGGGGAGGAGGGGTGCAGAAAAAAAACAGAAATTTAAAAATTACAAAAAAAGTTAAAAAAAAAAAAAATTGCGCGGGAGTGGAGGCAGGGGTGGGGTGCGCGGGGGTGCAAGAAAAAAAAACAGAAATTTTCAAATTAAAAAAAAAAAGTAAAAATATTTTTTTTTGCAGGGTGGGTGGTTAAGCCAATCAAAAACACACCCTATATTATCCATATTTTACCCATTATTACCCATTTGGTTACTCATTTTCTAATGGATAATATGGATAATTACCCATATTCGACCCGCTTTTAAAAAGTCAGTTACCCAACCCATTTTTAATGGGTTGGGTTGGGTAAATAACCATTATTTTAACCCATCTTGCCAGGCCTAAACGCACATAATCTATCTAAAAAAGAATTGAAATTTAAATCATTTTTGCATCAGATTATTCAAACAGATTTATGCAGCAAATAGATCTATCAAAACGAGTGTATATTTAAATGCTTCTGACGTCAATGGGATATAATTTTCTATTACTCAAACACATGTGCATTCAAATCATTTTGATATCATATTACTCATGCAGATTCATATAATAACATTTGCATTTGAAGAGATGCAGCACATAGATCTACCCAAACGTATGTAGATTCAAACAGATCTGTGTAAAAAATGCAGATTCGAATGAATTTCACATTATAGGAACAGATATGCAAATAATTCAAACGGATCTGTACAAAAACATTTCTCATTTGAAGAGATCTTATATTACTCAAACAGATTCAAGCAGCACATAGATCTGTGTAACAAAATGAAAATTCAAACAAATTTCGAAGTCAAGGAAGCGTAAATGCAAATAATTTAAACAGATGTATACATACCTGAATGCCATGCTCGAGGCAATAAAGTTCCCAGCATGCATTTCCGACCTGAATACCGGCCTGACCAATGTGGATCGATATGCATTCTCTCATTTTCGCCGCTTTATTTGAAACCCTAGAATTTCAAAATTCAAATTCAAAGGATCGGCGTTTATCAAGACGCCTCTTCCTACGATTTCCAGATATGATACACACTATATTTTAGAAGCCCTTCCTTTTATACTGGAGCAATCCCCCACAAAAACAAAACTTGCGGTTGTGATTAACCATGGTTAGTTAAATTTAACCGTGGTTAATTTGATTGCTAGCTAAGAGCTAACATGTCATGATTGGTTCACAGTTATTCTTTATCCTCCGGTTTAAATTAACCACGGGTAAGTCCGGCCGCTCAATTTTTAATTTAAATATCTTTATACAATGGGTCTGTTTGTTGATATAATAATTACAAAGAAACAATTAAAATATGCGGTGGAGTGTATTATAAGGAAGGGCAAAAATGTCCGGGAGAAAAACCAATGGGTAATAGTGCGTCGTTTTCACGTATTCTACACTGTTGTCGGTTAGCACATGCTTATGTTAAAACGGCAGGTCCCCTTTCTGACAAATGGATTTCTGAAACTATAAAAAAGAATTTCTTAGTTCAGTCCCTTCAGTTTTTACGAAAGGAAATTGGATCCTCTAGGTTTTGTTTTCAATTCAATTTAACCGCTCGTATATAATTTTACAAATAGGAACAGCTTCTACGACGGTAGGCATAAAGGCATGATTAATTCCACAAATCTCACAGCAAAGTGTTAAACAAAGTATTTTCTCCAACGTACTGTGTCTATTCATTTTGTAAGAATTTGTTTTTTCCTTTTTCCAAACTTGACGTGTCAAATGTAAAATGTTTATTGACCCATTTTTTATCTTATATTACATGAATTCCTAAAATTCATAAATCAAAATATGTTTGACGTAAATCGAACTCTACTAGGAGAGGTTATCATGAATAAAGCTAACAGTGGGCTCCTGGTCCTTTAAACATAGGATGAGTAATTCAAGTATTTACATTTTGTTAGTTAAATTGAAAAGAGTATTAGAAAACACATATGACATGTCTCCATTTTCTGGCCTCTCTAATTAGGAAGCTTAAATTCTTAATGCTTTTTATCATGTTTAAAATAATAAGTGAACTGCGATGGAAATATAAGAATGGCAATAGGGCAGGGTGAGGCAGGACGAGACAGGTTAAGTCTTCTCCTGCCAAAACTTTACATTGCCCTGCCTTGTCCCATTTAACTCCCTGTCCTATTTAGAATTCGCCTCGTCCAACCCTGTTTAATCCCGTCTTGCTAATCTTCTTCTTTTGCCTTTTTTTAATTTTTAATGCCAAAATAAAATATTTTCCCAATTCATTTGTGATTAAGCAAAATAAAGTATTATATTTATGTTCACAAACACGTCTCTGAACTGTCAACTTGTTAGATCTATATGATTTTTAAAATTATATGTGAGACCCGTTTACACCTAATTATTAAGTCTCTCTTATTTAATGCTTAATGACTTTATTAGTTGCATGTATTAAGAAATGCTGTAATTTCATATTCATTTGAAACGTTTGTTTTTAACCGGGAGTGCAATTTATTTGGTTTAAATGTTAAACCAATAACAGTAACTATCAAATATCAAAAATAGATTAGACTATTATGTTTGGGATTAACATTGTATGCTTTTTACCAAAAATTAGATGGAAGATAACTGGAAGCTCGTGTTCTTTCTTTTAATTTTTGTTCCCTTTTCAAACAATATACGAGCAAAATCTTCAGGTTTCAAAGCTTCTCAAAATACGAGCTTATATTGTAAATCACTACGTTTCTTAATGCAAGAGCATAAATTGCATGTTACTCTTCACTCGTAAGAGTATAAACTGTGTACAGACCAAAGAAAATATCTACTAGATTAAAAACCTCGAAAGAGATGGCCTGGAAAAAAGTTAGGACATAAAACTTTTAAAAAAAAATACTCACCCATTCGAACTATGATATGACTCGATCCTCTTCACCGAGGTACGTAGACAGCTTAGAGTTTCATTCTAAGTTCAGTCAATGAGTTAAAAAAATATATATTACCCAAGGTATTATTCAATGACTGAACTTAGAATGAAACTCTAAGTTGCCTACGTACCTCGGTGAAGAGGATAAAGTCAAACCGTAATTCGAATCGGGTGAGTTTTTTTATGTCCTAACTTTTGCCTAAACCGCCTCTTTCAGGGTTTTCAACCTAGCGGACTTTTTTTGTAGCCTTGCACAGTTTATACTCTTGAGGGCCAGGAGTAACATGCAATTTATGCTCGTGGGTCCGAGGAGCATATTTTTTTCTTCAAGGATAGTATCCCTTCATGATTGTTTCATTGATGGGGCTAATCCGCAAACCTTTTAAGTCAACTATCTTGTAAGCGCCACTTGAGTATACCTCTTGTACAACATATGGCCCATCCCACTTAGCAGAAAATTTACATCCGGATCGACAAGAAGTGATAATAGGACTTTTTACCACAATAACTTGGTCATCCACTTGGAAAGATCTAAGGCGCACCCTTTTGTTGAAAGATCGAGACAAGAGAGCTTGATAACATTCAAGGTTTTGTTGAGCTTCTAGCCTCTTTTCATCAAGAGCTTCCAATTCTTCAAGGGGTAAGTCAGCATTTTCTTCGCTAGTGAGTTTTTCTTGAATGGCAAGCTGTAACGATGGGATTTGGCACTCAAGTAGAAGGACTGCTTCAACTCCATAAATAAGTGCATAGGGAGTCGTTTGCGTTGGTGTGGAGATATGTGGTCCTGTATGCCCAAAGAGCTTCTTCGATTCTCTCATACCAATCTCTCTTAGACTTAGAGACGACTTTTTTCAACAAGTTGCATAGCATCTTGTTAAATGCTTCAGCAAGTCCATTGGTAGCAACATAATACATGGAGGAATTGCGTTGCTTGACGCCAAAAAAATCACATATTTTTTTCATCAGCTTGTTATCAAATGGCTTATCATTGTCCGTCAATATATATTGGGGAATGCCAAAATGATAGATAATATTGACTCGGATGAAATTAGCCACATTTTCCTTCTTTACTTCCTTAAGAGAAACAACTTCAATCCACTTCGAGAAGTAATCAGTTGCGACCAAAATATAAAAATATCCACCAGAAGAGTTTGGCAATGGACCAACAACATCCAAACCCTAAGCATCAAATGGCCAAGAAGTAACAGTTGGGTGTAATACTTCAGGTGGTTGATATATCAAGTTAGCATGAATTGGCAAGCTTTACACCTTCGAGCGTAATCTAAACAATCTTTCACCATGGTTGGCCAATAATACCCCATTCTTTTTATGTGGAAATGAAGTTTTCGCCCAGATTGATGCGTTCCACATACTCCAGAATGTGCTTCTAGCAGGGCTTGAAGGGATGCATCAGCCCCCAAACAACGTAAGAGCACTCCATCAATTAATCGTTTGTAAAGTGTATCTTTGTAATCAAGAAAGCGGGGGCTCTTCTTCAGATTTCTGTCTTCCTTCCGGGATTTTCTGATAATATCCAATAACAAACATAATCAATTAATAGTTGTCTCCAATCTTCAGTTTCAACCTCAAGAACAGCAACGAGATGCTCAACTTTGATTTCTTCTTCTTCATAGTCATTTGGTGGAGGAACTACCCATATTTGGAAAATAGCGACTTGCGTTTGATCATGAAAAGATAGTGTAGAAGCTAAGGTTGCTAATGCATCAGCTCTCTTATTTTTCTTTCTTGGCACGTGTTGGAAAGTTACCTCTCCATGCCAACTTACTAGTCTCTGAGCATATTTGTAGTATTGTACCAACTTTGGATTGTTGACCTCATAACTACCCAAAATCTGATTTGTCACTAACTTGGAGTCTCCAAAAACTTGTAGTCGCAATTGTTTGATATCCACAACCATTTCAAGTCCGAGTATGAGCGCTTGATATGAAGTAATATTATTGGAGCAACATTGCGTTAGAGTAAAAGAATATGGCAAAATTTCTCCTTGAGAAGTGATAAACATTATTCCAGCGCCGGCTCCTTCACAATGTGCAGCACCATCAAAATACATCTTCCAAGGAAGTTGAATTTCTATGACCATTGCATCTTCATCATGAAAGCCATAAGATAACTCTCACTCATCTAGAAATGGATGGTCAGCTAGGAAATCTGCTAACGCTTGTCATTTTACCTCCATGTAAGGAACATACACAATTTCAAATTGTTGAAATTGGAGGTACCACATTGATAATCGATCACTTAGGACAGGTTTAGACATGACAAACTTGATATGATTCGCTCTTGAGACGAGTCGTACAACGTGATCTTGGAAGTAATGCTTCAGCTTCTGAATAGAGAAGACAAGTGCCAAACATAACTTCTCGATAGGTGAATACTTGAGATCATTTGGCGTCATCATCCTACTCAAGTAATAAAGTGCATTTTCTTTGCCTTCATTGTTTCCTTGGGCCAGAAGTGCTCCTACTGACCTTTCCTGCGTTGAAATGTATAATATTAGTGGTTTTCCAAGTATGGGGGCTACCAGCACTAGTCATCATATAGGACATAATGCTATCAAAAGAATTTCTTCAACACCTCCGAGGTTGACATATTGCGAGTTGTTCTTCAATAGTTGAAGTATTAGTCACCATTTCTTGGATAACCATCGTGGATGGTGGAGCAAATCATGGATTTTCTCTTACACCATACTTTAAGTGGAACAACTCACATGGAGTGATTAAAGCATATCCAGTGATCAAGATACCATCATCATCTTGTGTGATGAGATTCTTAGATTTAGACGTGCTAAGTTGAGCCAACGTCTTTTCAACAATTTCAGCAATGTTCACTTCTTCTTCCAATTCAGTTGAAAATTATCTTGCCCTCTTTGAGGATCGAAGATCAAGGATGAAATGATACAGACAATATTTGAAATACTTTTTGTCCCATCAAGTTTTCTTTGTTCCTAGTGACAAGTCCTACGCTTTCCATAGTAGCATCCAGCAAGTTTTCAACATTAGAGAAAAACTTGGATTCTGTAGCCTTACCAGCAGTGAATCTGAAATTGATCTTCTTATGAGCCATTTTAGTATTCTTGAAATTTGGTAATTGAAGAGATGAAAGGTAGAGATCGTCCCACTAGGCGTGCCAGAAATTTGTAACAAGTTTTCACGTTGAGAAAAAATAAAAATCAAGACTAGAAAATTGCGCAACAAATATAGTATTTGATTTCAATAAATATTATGTGTGTAAACTATCTTGATTGGCTTGATTTTGATTTGATTCAAGCGCTTGTAAAACTTGGTCTTGAATCTCCTTCTTGAACTAAATTCTGATTTTTTCACGAACAAGTAATTTGATCTAGAACGTCGTGGTATTTGATTTGCTTTATTCTTGATCTTGAACTTGAACTTGAGTTTGTACCTTGAGTGCTTGAACTTGTAGCTTGTAGAGAAATCTACGGTGTTTGATCCACAAGCTCCCCGCTTGCTTCTTGTTATCAATTCTGGTGTCTTCTAGCTTTATGAACACCTCTATTTATAGTTGTAGGGAGTGGTTTGGCTCTGCGGTTTGATTTGTACATTTGAACTGACCTATACCATGCAGACACTTGGCACAACTCTATTGGTTGTGGATTTAACTTGGTATGCCACCCTCTCTTGACACATGAAATGATTTTATTGGCTCATTTATTTATCTTGGATCGCCACATCATTGACACGTGTCTTAATTTCATTGGCACGTTCTTTTGACTTGGATTGCCACATCACTTGACACGTGGCATGAGCCTGGGCTTTAAGATGGGTCAATAGTTATTTGGATCTTGGGCTAATGAAGAGGGCTTATCATGTAATTTGTAGTCCAATTAAATGGACTGGGCCAACACATATATTTGATTAAATAATTAACTCAACTTACTAGCCACGATATTTATTTGGACTATTGTCTTGAATTTAATATAGTCCAAACGATTTTACGAATTTAAATTCTTACACTTATAAACGTATTTTTTCTTTTATTTAGTGAAACAAAATAATATTTTGGATCTATGATGACAATGTTTCAGGCTTGGACTTCGTAGAGAATAAAAATAGCACGGGCTAGCCAATTTTCGGACTGGTCATTCAAAAATAGCCAACGTTTGCGATGTCATTGAAAAATAGCCACTATTTTGCTGCAAGACGAAAAATTCCAGCATAATATACTAGATATCGATGCATCTATGTATGAACTTCCAGCATATTATATCGGAACTCCAACACGTGGAAAGTTTCAGTATAATATACTGGAGATTGTAGCACCTATGTATGAACTTCCAGCATATTATGCTGGACTGATATATTATACTGGAACTCCAGTATATTATACTTGAAGTCCAGTATATTATACCGGAACTCCAGAATGCTAGAGTACTTTCCGTATTTTGAACAGTACTTTCGTTCAAATTTATCTTTACATGAAAAGTGGTTAATTTTCGAGTATTTTTGAAATTGTGACTATTTTTGGATAACCACTTTTAAATCTGGCTATTTTTTAATTCCTCCCTCGTAGAGAATGTCATAGGCCTATTGTGCCGGAAAGCTACACATTTGGCCGCTCGGCTTGTCTACATTTTTTTTTGTTTTTTTTTTGTTTTGTAGTGGGCTATTTAAGCTAATTCTTCTAACATAATTATCAATCGAATATTAGTTTACTTTACTTCCAGGACAGCCTAACCTCAAATATTACTTTTAGAATACTATTTACCATGTGACACATAGAAGATATGTTTTAATGGTATCATTCACATTTTGTTTAGAAAATAAGGAGGCATGAGATTTCTACTACCAGTTTCTTTCCGTGTTTCCCGATTTTTGTAATGCGTACCCTCATTAATATGTGACTAAAGTTGTTGCACATTCATTCAAGTTGGGGCTGCTACCTCGTTGGAAAGAACCTTATGGTCAGTGTACTAAATTTTGGAAGAAATTTTTTTACAGAATGGTCAAATGCAGTTACTTTCAAAATAGAAATGAATTGTTTAGCCCACGTACCACATTCTTTTGGGCTAAATTTTTTATCCGCTGCTTAGAAAGGCATGGGGCTTTATCTACTTCCCACAAATTCATGCTCCTAACAGATGTGTTGGGAAATAGTTTCATTCCCAAAAATTACTTGGTCAAAGCCAACGCATAAATCCAAGGGAAAACTACACACTATAGCCGCTCCAACAAATATATATTTCATACATAATTTTTGTACTCCCTCCTGATCAAAATAAGTTATTTTTTGAATATTTTCACACAGATTAAGAAATCCACCTTTTAACATTAATTAGCATTGAAATTGACCATATTAACCTTTATTATTTCACATAAACACTCCTAACACATATTCCAACACTATTTAATCCAACCACAATGTAGGAAAAAAATTAATTCATTCTTAAAATTTAAAAATTAAATGACAAAAAATCACTTATTTTGGACCGGAAGGAGCATATTATACTAGCGGACATAATTATTTTTGCCGACCTACCAAATGATAATTGCATTAGCATGTGTCATACGCATTTCTATGGAAGATAAAGGAAAAGGTAAATTCCTAAATGATGATCAAGGTACCATGAACTACTCTTTCCTCTCCATTTGAAATATGTTTTGAAAATGGACATACGACATAACTTTTATTTTTTTTATCTCAAGAAGTTGGACGAAAGTAGTTGCTCCTTCTACTTGTGAAAGTTTGTCTATTCCTAATTTTGGTCATGATTTGAGAGAAGATAACTTGCTACCTAAAGATAAGGTTTGAACCTGTCCCAAGCTGTCATTAAATGTTTCTCACCTCCATTGTACAAAATGAAGACGAAACCAATCAATAAAAATAGCTGTTTCTTGGTTTATGATTCCTCCACACCTCCATAAGAATACCAATATTGTCACAATATAAATCAGATTATATAACAGAAAAACTTTCTTTAAATTAAAAAGGACTGTATCTGGTCTACAAGCAAGAATTTCGGGTAGCAAAAAAGTGGTCCTAGGTCAGAGTTCACCAATGTACAAGCAACTAGACATATCCCTATCATCCTCTGGGTTAAAAGCTAATGCAAGTGAAAAACAAATAACTATAGACTGACATAGTAAAAAGAGCATGACATGTTACAGAAGCTGGATTCAGTCTTCACAAGGAAATGTCACAATGTTATAACATCATGTCTCAACTTTTGAGGCAAGCCCCTTTGTTTGTATACTGGCAGAGAAAGGCAAACAAACACTAACTCAAAGTGTTAGGTGGAGTTTTGTTTGCAGTAAAAAGTTTTTTCAACCAGGTGTTTTTTTCAAATTTTCTTTCTACTAGAGTTGGCCTATTCCTACTTTGATGACTTGAATCCCCAACCTTATGGTTGGAGGTGGAGGATCTTTATAATTCAATTATCCCTCCCCGGTTGAGAATGCAAATCTAAACAGTCACTGTTAGGCAAGTAAACAAGAAAACGAAGAAAGCACAGAGATAAGAATAGTGGTCTGACAAATCTTTGACTTTAACCAAACTGTTGCTTTCAATAAATAATCAAAATTTGATAACTGGTTGCTTTGAACAAATATCAACACAACAACAACAACCTACACGAATCTCACAAGTAGGTTCTGGGGAGGATATTGTGTACACATACCTTACCCCCTACCTGGGAGGTCGAGAGGATGTTTCTGAAAGACCCTCAGGTCGGAAGGAAGAATAGGAACACGTAAGTATCAACAACAAGCCAGGAAATGAAACCAACAATGTATGAACCGGAAAAACAGATGGAAGAAAGAAATAGCAATAGCAGTAACCATGCAGTAACAACAGCAAGATACTAGAAAACCGAAGCGGAATGAGCAAATATCAACACAACTTAAGCAAGTGTTCAAGATTGAGCTGGAGGACTCTTTTTCTAAACAAGAATGTCCTTTGCTACATTCGTGAGGTCGGAGATTTGCTAGGTAGCTCAATTCGTAGCGTATAACCAAGGACAGAAGAAAAGTTCCTCACCAGGTAATATACATTTTGACACAATCCATTTTAACAAGCAAGTTCTAAAGAAGAATTGAGTTTGATATATCCTCAGCAGAATGCTTAGTGAGGCACACAGCAAAGGGTCAACAAAAGAATGTTTTATGCAGGTTTTGCAAGGATGACAAACAGGAGGTCAAGGATATTTGGAAGCCAAAGCAGTCAACATGACCAAAATCAGAAACTTAGAGAATGCACTTCATCTAGATCTACAAACATAAGTAAGGTTCTCTGTACCGGGTAATCCAAAACTTACACTAAAACATCACTTATTCAAACGAAAAATGCAATTCTTAACTGATTTAAACCAAGGTCTTAGATATCCCGAAGCTAGTGACTCTTGCGGACGTTGGGAAAGAGAAGATTTAATCTTTGCTACGACATTCTAACCTTTCCTGAATGGTTCATAATTATTGGGGTGAAAGTCCATGAATAGACTATTATTCCATCTAAGTACCAAAAACATTCAGCTGAAAATACTAACATGAAGTTGGATTATGCCAGCTGTGGAAGGGAACTGAGGACATCCGTATTTTTCTTTCACTGAAATACCATTAAGAAAATGATGAGTTCTAAACAGAACAGTATTAACAAACGTGAAGGCAAAATGTGCACTACGAAGATGAAACAGAAGCAACAGAAGCAAATGAACAACAAGCTTCGGGCAACAACATCATGATATTTCATAAATAAAGATAAACAGACGTGTAATTTGATCAATTTATGGTATTTTGCAGCCTTAGTAGAACTACTTTGCTTTCCGCACTGTTAATTGTCAAAAGATGGAACAATTACAGAAAATTGTTAAGTAATATCCCGCCTTCACTCACTCTACAATTAGCAAGCAGCAGAAGTCGCAAGCCAATCATCACAATTAACTCTATTAAAGGCTTAAAAGGTCTATACTATTAACATTTGTGCTCATCAAAGAGAAAGAACAGAGCCACATAGTATTCCAGAATCAGCACAACAATAACTACACCTCAATACTAGTTGGAGTTCACTATATGACTTATCCATACCTGTTCTGTGATATTCCACAATCAATAAGTCAATATTTTGATCTCAAACTGATTTCCAACAACCATTAATAACAACAACAACAAAAAAAACCCAGTTTAATCCCAATATGTGGGGTCTGGGGAGGGTAGTCTGTACCCACATCTTCATCTTTAGATGTCTCAACGATGCAAGCAAAAACACCCTTACCTTAACCTTCCAGATATACAACAACATACCCAGTAAAATCCTATTAGTGGGGTCTGGGGAGAGTAGAGTGTACACAGACCTTACTCCTAACTTCAAAAGGGTAGAGAGGCTCTTTCTGCTAGCGAAAAGGAATAGTACTAGAAAACTAGGTGAGAAAATAAGAAAAGGACCAATCGGCAAAGTAAATTTACTCTACTCAAGTATGCATTTCATTGTCAATGAAAAATTAGGAAAAAGACCAAATATCATCAAATAAAAATAGACAGCCACCAACTACATCATTTATGAGTACAATGATAAAAACATTTTTCAGGTCTAACCTCTTTTTTTCTTTCTTTTTTCCGTTTTCTTTTTTAGCACAGCAGGTTCTTCATTATATATGCATGACCAATATATAGCTTCTTCACCTCAAGTAAAATGTGTTAAAATTAACAAAGGAACCAACCAGAAGTAACAAGATGGTATAACAGTTCTCTTTCTTTCATTAGCGAAAAAAAAATAACTATATATAAAGAAATAAAAATGGAAAAACCAAAAAAAAAAAAAAAAGGACTTGATATAAATAAAAAAAAATGCCTGGCTCCATCCTGTTTGCCATTTAACCACGCAAATGAGAATTTCTTTTTTTTCACATAAAGACACCTACATTGTCTTCATCCATCTCCCTCTTCAATCTGTGAAAACTCAGAAACAACCTTGGATTTACAAAACAACGTTGGTCAAACGGTACTACCTCTTTCTTCAACAACATAAGGGCAGTTTCGCCATTCCACATCTTCTTCTTCTTCTTCCTTGTTGCAATCCCAGAAACTCTCATTTTCAGCTCAAACAAATGCCCAAATGCAACAGAGAGAGAAAATAAAAAGAAGGGTATTTTTTTAGCTTTTTGTAATTTAGTTACACCACCCCCCCACCAACAACAACACCACTACTACTACTACTAGTAATAGTACCAGTACTAGTATATTCTGATACTGTCTGTGTTTTCTGAAGGTCTAGAGATAGAGAGAGAAATTTTCATTAGAGAAAAAAAACAAGAAAATTTGTTTAGAGGTTATTGAATTTGCAGGGGTATTGGGATTTGGGAATTTGGGTAGATGTGTTTGGGCCTATTATTATTTGGATTTGGAAATTATGGGTAAGCCGGTGAAAGGCCATTTTCAACTTTCTCTTTGTTCCTTCTTCTGGTATGACTTTCCCATTTGTCTTCCACCTTTACCTTTACCTCTTCTATTTATTTGTCTATTAGTATTCTTTTTTATTTTTTTTAAATTATGGTACTATGTCCAAAAATTTGAGAAAATAGAAATTTTTACATTGGGCAATGGGTAGTCACCGACAGGCTTTCCAATTTTTTTTATTTTTTTTATTTAACTTTTCTATGTTTGAACTAGGTCATAAATAAAGATGGATTCAAAAAATTTAATTGTTATTGCACGAGTACTTCTTTTGATAAAATTAAGTAACAATATTTATATTTCTATAAAATTTTAGTCATATATATATATATATAAAGTACGTGGTGCTACTTGCAAAAAAACATACACCGATTACTAGCGTAAATAGTAAAGAAAAAGAAGGTAAAAAAAGAATTTAACTATTGAACTGCTACATTAATTTCAACGCGAAGAAGTGCAATTAGATGGATAGAATTTCTTTGTTATTACTTAGCTAGGGTTTAATTTTATTGAAACTTGAAAAAAAGAGTTATTGAAACGTAATTTTTGAAAGTTGAAGTTGTGTTTAAATATGCATTTAATTAGGATTAAAAATGAAAATTTTGTGATTGAAAGTACAAGATTTTCATCAGAAATTAGCCCAAACCAGTTTTTAGAACTTGAAAATTTTTCTTTAAAATTATTTATAAAATTGATCAAAATATATAAATTAATGTACTCCCTCCCCTCCATTCACTTTTACTTGTCAAATATTTTAAAAATAATTTTTTATCCAATTAAGATAGATATCATAGTAAATTAAACGTTTTACAAAATGCATAGTGAACAAATAAAGGAGTTGTTTTCTTTTCTTTTCGAGGAGTGAAAAGTCAAAAAAGATAATAACCTAAGCTGCAAATACTTTGACAAAAGAGAAAGGAGAAGTGTTTAGTTATTAATTATTTTGGTATAAAGAAAGGGGGAAGAAACAAGAGTAATAAATGACAGAGCGTTAATCTTGCAAGTTTGTCCAGGCACTGTCTGTCGTGTACTTTTGGCTTTCGTAAAGAATAATTGGTCAAAATCAGCTTTCGTTTTGACATTTCATTCATTACAATTTACACATTACTCCCAACAGCTTTCTTTTTGTTTAGTAAAGTGTGATAAATGTTGTATACAAAATTAGTAGTACTGTTGTTATGTTCTATTTTATACGATACCTTTCGATGTAAACAATTCAACAATAAATGACTATAAATAGCTTCCCTAGTAATGCTACAAGCCTACTATTATTTGCTCCATTCTTTATCAACCTATATGTTGTTATTTTCTTGTGGTAAGTATTTGAGACGTTGGTTAGGAGTAATTAAGAGTAACCCGCTGTGTTTTTAAAATTTTTGAACTCTTCGTCTATTTTAGAGCACATAAAAGTATGAAGCTAACAGTTTAGACAACAATATACCCAGTAAATTCCCAACAGGTGAGGTCTGTGAGAATAGACGGTACATAGACCTTATTCTACCTAATGAAGGTAGAGATGTTGTTTCCAATAGACCCTCGGCTCGGAAAGAAGAAGAAGAAGAAGAAGAAAGAAAGAAAGAAAGAAAGAAAGAGAGAAAAAAAAGAGGGAGATAAAGGATAAATAGTACCAAATAATAACAACAGAGAATACTACCTGAGGCAAACATAATCACATAATGTGTCACGACCTAAATTCCCAACCCTCGGGATTGTGATCACGCCTAACACCCTACTTGCTAGGCAAGCCAATGTTAGAGGGATTCAACATTTAAAACAATTAAAATATAACACTAAGTCTAAAATTATCCAATAAATGAATCCAGAATGATATACAAAATAGTGAAACGAAACTCGAGCTAATACTAATATCTAACTACCCAGGATTTGGTGTCACAATTCACGAACTACTAAAGAATACTACAAGTATTTGGCTGAAAGAAAATATATAAGTCTGCTTTGGACTATATAAAACAGTAAATGAATGAATGGGAGAAGACTCCAGAAATCTGCGGACACCAGCAAATCTACCTCGTGTCTCCGTGCGAATATTTAGTTACTACTCAAAATCAGCTCTGACCGGAACCTGGATCTGCACAAGAAGTGCAGAGTGTAGTATTAGTACAACCGACCCCATGTACTAGTAAGTGCCGAGCCTAACTTCGGTAAAGTAGTGACGAGGCTAGGACAGGACACCACATAAGAACCTAGACATATATAATCTTGCTAGCTGAAATAACAACAAATAAAGAATTAAAAACAACAGATAATGGGAAGGGTCATACTGTGGGGACTTTTAGCACAAGGATTGAGATAACGAAAAGACAGATATAAAAATGATAAACCAACAAAATTGAGCAATTAAAGTAGAAAAAAAAATTACACGGCATCACCCTTCGTGCTTTTACTCTCAGCCTCACCAAATAAAAATAGAATGCACGCCATCACCCTTCGTGCTTTTACTTTCATCCTCACCAGATTATAAATAAAAATGCACGGCATCACCCTTCGTGCTTCACACTCTTCCTCACCAATCACAAAATCATTAACAACATACAAAGAGGGATTTCACAAGAAGTTAATATTTCATCATAGTTTCTATCATCATTTATCATTTCAATCTCAACCCAGTGTTCACAATATTATCCATCTCGGTGGAACTGGATACTAACCTTCCAACATTTCAATAACAACAATAATCATGGGTGGTAGACTTTAAAATAACAAGAATTAACTTTCACTGGCATGTTATGACTTGACCACAACGTATAGGTACTCGTCACCTCACCTATATATTGTATTTAGCAACCAAACAAGTAGCAAGCAATCACACAGTACCTATTCCCTCAAGCTAATGTTAGACACAACACTTACCTCGATTTTGCAGGTCAATCACTGCTCAAACACTGCTTTTCCTTTAGAATTGGCCTTCAACTCACTCGTATCTAATCATAATTGGTTTAATGTCATTAAATATTGCTAAAGGAACTAACTTTATTGAAAGATTATCGTTTTTCTAAGTTTTTCCGACAAAATATGAAAATCGACCCCAGGCCCGTTTGGTCCAAACTAGAGATTCAGACCAAAACCCGTTTACCCATTCTTCTCCAAGCCCGGATATGCAATTGATTTTGGAATCCGACCCCAATTCGAGGTCTAAATTTTCAAATTTTAAAATTCCTAAGATCTACCCAAAATCCCTAATCTACCATGAAATTTTCTAGATTCTATGATGAAATCTTGTAAAAAGTAGTTAAGAATTCAAAGAGATGAGTTAGAAATCACTTACCTATGATTTGGGGAAGAAAAATATTTTGGAAAAATCGCCTCTTTTGTTGGGTTTTATTATTTTTGAAAAGTAGTAAAATAAATAAAAAGTCCTGTATTTATATGCATGCCTCAGGTCCCTGCCACCGCTGTCAGCGGAATAATGGCCGCTGCAGCGGAAGCCTGACCTTGCCCACCGCTGTCAGCGGAATAGTGGGCGTGACGGCGGAAGTTTGGCCTTCATCCATCGATGTCAGTGAAATACCTAGCGCGGCCGCGGAATCTGGACCACAGGCGAGGATTTCCTAGCGTTTCCGCACTTCCAGGTTTAGAGACCTGCGATTCTGTAGCTTTTCATGTGCAGGTATTTTTTTCTAAGTCTCAAAACACTCCGTGGCCTACCCGGAACTCACCCGAGCCCTCGGAGTTCCAAACCAAACATGCACGCAAGTCTAAACACATTATACGAACTTGCTCGTGTGATCAAATCATAAAAATAACACTTAAAACGATGAATTTAACAACAGAACTCATGATTTTCTCAAGAACACTTCAAATTCACTATTTTCTCAACCGGGCGTCCGAATCACGTCAAATCAATTCTGATTCTCACCAAATTTCACAGATATGATATAAAGGTCATAATGAACCTGTACCGGCTCCGGAACCAAAATATGGGCCCGATACCAACAATTTCAAACATTAATTCATTTCTTTATTTCATTAAAAATCCAGCATAACATTTTTCTTCATAAATTGATTTCTAAATCTAGGGACCTTGGAATTCAATTCCGGGCATACGCCCAAGTCCCATATTTTACGGCGGACCTTCCGAGACCGTCGGAACACGGGTCCGGGTCCGTTCACTCAAATGTTGATCAAAGTCAACTAAAAATTAAATATTACTCTCAAAATTTATTAATTCATATATTTCCACAATAAAGCTTTTCGGATTCACGCCCGGACTGAGCACACAAATCGAGGTGAATATAATAAATGTTTCTAAGGCTAATGATCTCGAAATGTTGTCTTAAATCATAAGATGACCGCTTTGGGTCATCACATAATGCAATTAAGATCTTAGAATACGAAGGGACATGCGTGTTACTAATACTACCGGTGAGGCGGTGAGCAACTAAGAAACTCCCAACTACCTACTAACATTCTACCCTAATCCTCGATAATTCAATTTTCCTCTTTCTTAGCTACTTACAACTTGTTTAGATAGCGCGTTTTATTATATTTTATTAAGTTATTCTTTTTATTCATAGTGAAAAATAATAAAATAGGAAATTTTGGGCCTAATTCAATCTCAATGCTCGCGAGGTGTGATTATTCAAAATCATATAAGAAGACAAATTGCAACACCCACTACCAATGTGAGATACTAACACTCCCACTTGATCAAGCTACCCAACTAGAGCGTGGGCAATATAACATGGAGGTCTAACATCAAATAAACTAAGAATTGAGATGAGTTTGGATCTTATACCATGATAAAAAAAATGGACCTAGTGCCTAAACGCAATCCAAATGTTAACTCATAAAACGAAAAAATTTCCCAAGACAATATAAGAACAAAGACCTCACACCACCAAAAGTATCACTCACCTTATTTATAGATTTAAAAGGACTTTATTTTCACACACAATGATCCCCCTCCCCCCCATCAAACTGTGAAGGTATCACGTGAGTGGAGTGACAGCTGGCCGAGCTGGAGATGAGTTAGTTAGAGTAGTTATTAATTAAGTAATTAGAAAGTCAATTTAGGTCAGTTATACTTTGTATAAGTATGTGTATAGTGCATTTTTCAATACAATAGTGAAATTTTATTTCCTCTTTATTCCTCTGAGTAGTGTGGAGCTTTTCTCTGAAGCATTCATGGCATATTCTTAACATGATATAAGAGCCTAACACGATAGTCACCCTCGTCTAATTTTCCTTTTGATTTCATATGAGCGAAGCTTCTCCTTCTTTTTTTCATTTGTCTCCTTCCCTTGGAAATATCGAATCGACAATAGTGACGGAGAAAATTGACTACTCCAAGCTCCGTGTTAGTTCCAGTCCAGCTCACATGTTCTGAGAACTACTGTATATGGCAAAGGTCGATGAGAATTGCACTTCAGGCCAAACAGAAGCTAGGTTTCATCACTGGTACCTACAACAAGGGTCAATTTAGGCTAGAGTTACATGAAGATTGGGAAACGTGTAATGCGATTGTTCTCTCATGGATCATGAACACAGTATCTCCAGATTTTCTTAGTGGGATTGTGTATGCTTCTAATGATCACTTAGTCTGGGAAGATCTAAAAGAGAGGTTTGATAAGGTGAATAGGATGAAGATTTTTCAGCTACATCGCGAAATTGCTACGATTTCTCAAGGAATATGTGATGACCCAAGGGGTCATTTTATGAAGTTAGACTCCGTTCTAGGCTTAATATCCTTAAAAAGGTTAATTTTAAATACCTCAATTTGCGTGCGCAGTCCAGGCGTGAAACCGGAAAGCTTTTATGTGAAAATATAAGAAATAATAAGTTTTAGAATTAAAATTTTGGTTTTAGTTGACTTGAGTCAACATTTTGAGTAAACAGACTCGGATATGTGTTTCGACGATCCCGAGAGGTCCGCAGTAAAATATGGGACTTGGGCGTATGCCCAGAATGAAATTCCGAGGTCTCAAGCCTTAGAAAATAATTTTTGAAAGAAATTGTTTTGCTGAATTATTAATGAAATAAAGAAATGAATTAACGTTTGAAACCGTTGGTATCTGTCACGACCCCAAATCCTAACAGGCCGTAATGGCGCCTATCGTGGAACTAGGCTAGCCAACCATCACTTTACTACGCATTTGTTCAATTATGATAGTTCACAATTTAAAAATAAACATGCAACCCTAGCATCAATAACATAAATAAGTCTTAGCGTTCCCTTATTAGCCTAAACAAATCTCCCAAGAACTGGAGTCAATAGTCACGAGCATCTAAGAATAGATAAATCTAACTCTGCTAAAACTATAATATATATATCTCTGAATCAAATACTAAAACTAAATAAGGAAGGGAAATGGAGAAGCTGTGGACGCTGGACAGCTACCTCGAAATCCCGTAAATGCTGCTACCGAACCTGCGTCAGCTACTGCTGC